>LPNX011067414.1:265592-288071 GCA_001517045.1 Pseudotsuga menziesii
AATGAAGAAGCTCAAATCAAAGTCCAGGTATCAGTTCATTAGTTTGCTTCATGAACTGCTGTTGTTCTTTATTACCTCTTTCATTCTTTTCCCCTCGCGTGTAAAGAGAATTATTTTCTGTTTTGTATATTCAGAAAATCATCATCCTTCTTGTATATATTCATCTTTAGAAGAGGAAAGCCTGCAGCCCTGCATTGTAGATGTAGATTCGGTAGCTTTACCTCAGCCCATTCACAAAGATGACCACTGTATTTCGTTGCCTTCAGAATCTGATCAGCCATGTGACCTTGAAAGTATAGAAATTGTTTCAGACCCTGTACAGATCTCAGCCCCTCTTGTTATAATTTCTGTACCTTGTCATGAACCTGTTAACTCTCATGATCAGCCCACATCCTTTCAAGTTAAGATCCGGATGAAGATGTTCAAGCCTTTAAAGCTGCCCCTTCTTCTTCATCCTTATCCCGATGATTGTTATGAATATCTCCCTTAGTTTTCTGGAGAGAATCAAACTTCAGCTGAGGAACACGTGGAATCCTTTTTGGATTTTGTTGATCGTTTTCAACTTACCCATGAAGATGTGGTCATGAGATATTTCTCCAAGTCTTTGATCAAAGATGCTGCTACATGGTTTAAAGGCCTGAGAGATGATTCAATTGGCTCTTGGACCGAGTTCTCTAATGCTTTCCTGAAGTATTGGGGCAAATACAAGTCTCTAGATTCTTATCTTGCTGATTTCTATGCTTTGGAACGAGAGCAGGGTGAAGCCTTGTCTGTCTTTAACAGAAGGTTTAACAGCATGTATCATGACATGCCTTTGGAGATCCGACCTACAGAAACAGCTGCTATGATACACTATGTTATGTGTCTTCATTCAGAACTCGCCCTTCTTCTGCTAGAAAGGGAATCTTCATCATTAACTCAGTTGTTTGAGGATGCGCAAAAGGTAGAGGAAAACATCCGTGCATCTAGGTGGATCAGAATGCAAGCTGACTCTGAAAATCTGCAAACATATGTGCAAGAAGACAGTCATGACATTTTAGATTCCGAGTATGAAAGCAGTGGGTATGAAATAGATTTGGACCAGCAGCCTGAGGGTGAGTGCATTTCAGATTCAGAATCAGTTTTTTCAGTGTGTGCAGAGTATTCCAAAGACAGGTATGGCTATGAATTTTATGACCAGTTTGCAAATCAAGAAGAGCCTATGGTAACTAATGATGATATGGACAATTACATATTTTCAGCTGATCAAAATTCACATGATGTCAAGCCTATTATGTCACCATCTTGTGTACATTTGTCTGAGGAGGAAGTTACCATCTTTGATGATCAATCACTAATTTCAAGAAGACAAGAAGATGATCAGTCCTCTTGTAGAGAAACAATCATGGCTGAGCATGAGGCTGCCATAGATGTGCAGCTATTTTCTGAGGAGCAGCATGTTACTTATCTTCCTTTTAAAGATCCAGTGGCAGTTTTCATTGACCTATACTTGTCAAAGAACCTGGAGATTTCAGATTTCCTTAGCTTGCCAGTGTGTCTGGGTAAGTATGGTTTCCTGGAAGACTTCGTATTATTGTTGATTCATGTCAAACATCATTTGCTGATTGGCGAGAAAGATGAGATGTTTTCAGTATCCAAATTGCGTAGATGGCTGCTATGGAAATCAGCATTCACTTAAAAAAATGGCAGAGCTGGTTAGTGTAGGAGTAGAAAATAAGCTCGCTGCCCGAGCATTTCTTTTTTTTCCAGTTTGCAGCAGAAATAGTAGTTGACTTGGTTAAATAAAGGCAGGCTACAGGCAGACTGCAAGCAGGTTTGCAGAGGGATCAGTGCTGATGGCTTGATGACTCCATGCCCAATGCTAAAGGCTACTGGAACTACTTGGTTCTGGGATTCTTCGGAACCTCACTGGGAGGATTCCATCCCTGAGTAGGAGCCAGATGTTATCTCCTGAATTGACCACCGTCATTTCTAGGTGACAGAATGGGTAAAATTTTTATTTCTGTGAGTCTTGTGCTTCAAAATCCAAATTTTTTGCTTTCGACAGTTAACTCAGTCTGTGGAAGTTTACTTAACTACCGAAACAGGTCAGTTTCGGCAGCTAAGATGGTTTGCCAGAGCGGCCTTAACTGCCGAAAATGTTTCCATGTGTAAAAAATAAAATCTTGTGCTTTCGCACGCTCCAATGTCAAGTCATATGCCGTATTCATCTTCTGCAAATGACAAGGTTCTTGACAGATTAAATTCTTCCAACATTAATGGTTGAAGTAGCTGGTTTTCAAGCTCCTGTTCCAAGTTCTTTGAAAACAGGTTGAAGTTATTATTCCATGAACAACAATATTGAAAATACTAAGTCACGGGCCCTTTTTGAGCAATATGGCATCATACACATACTTACATTGCATGCAGCCATTGTGGATTTGTCATGATATTGCATTATGATAAAAGAGTAGCACATGGCGCTATGAGAGCAATTCACAAGGGTAATGTGTTATTAAAACCCAGAAGAGGAGGTAGATTAAAGTCAGCTGGGACAAAGGACTGAGTTGTGGTTTTCATTTAAAGGCTTTTCTTTTTTATTCTGCATGGAAGGACACATGGATGGTTATGTTAATCTAGTGCAGCAACAGGATGCTGATCACCATTTTCGAACTGATTTAATGGCTGAATTTGAGGGAATATCTCAGTGATCTCTAACCACAAGACTGGGTGTTAAATGCAATAGGGAATCAGTGCAAGATTGTAGGCATCGGCTTCTTAGAAAACAAAGGCTTAAACTAATGACTCACAGCTCTATGATTGATAGTTAAACTCTTCAGCTACAAATCAGGAATCATGAACAAACTCCTTCTTTCAACAAATAACTGAGACTCGAAATGAAGGGTATCTTTAATCAACTGAGAAAGTAGCTAACCTTCTGATTCGAGTTAACAGGAGCTCGGCGAAATATTAATAACACAGACCTGTAACAAAGAATTGGAGGAATTTTCTGCTGAAATCACGTGATCTTACGGGGCAGTTTTGAAGGCCTTCCCTAACTCCAAATTCAAATCTGAAAGCACCAGTGGATATCTTATGATCTGTAGATCAAAATCTACTATTTGAACATCCAAAATGGACATCGGACGACTGAGAAAATTGATTTTTTTCAAAGACAGTTTTTTTAGGAATTCTACAGGTTTCGGCAGCTTAGGCGAGCCTCCAAGAGCTCATTAGCTGCCGAAAAGGCTGACTTTCGGTAGCTAATGCGTGAAACTGGCAGAAGGCTTAGCTGCCGAAAGCATGTTTTCACAGATCGCTTAAGATTTCACCCAGATCGCGAATTTTCTAGTTGGAATGGCGGGAGGCCGAGCAGAATAAACAAGTTATGAATTATGCCACCATTATCTACAGGAGTTTTGAGCTAGATCAAAGTGAAGTGGGCGTTTTGGCTAATTTGAAGCATCTTTTTGAGGAAACAGCTCTAAGTTCAAAGTGCGACATCATCAAGAGCGTTTCTGTTATGTTCCAATCAAAGTCCACCGAGCCTTGGAAGGCTAACTTCACTTCATCAACCATTGAGCACTAGAAAGAAGACCAACTCATTGTCATTTCCTTGATTTTAGGGATCAGTCCCTATCTTTTTGCATTTGCTGTCCAGTTAGTGTTTTAGTTAACTCAACAGATCCATGTTTTTAGGATCTGTAGACTATTTTGTAAAGGCTATAAAGCCTAAGTACTGATGCTGAGCAGGGGGTTCGATTTTGGATAGAGTAATCTGCTATTGTACTCAGTCTTCTTTATGCTAATACAGATCACAGGTTTCTTTCAGTTTTGATGTCAGCTTTCCATATTCCTTTTCACTATTATCTGTGTTGTCTAGCTTTGAATGGTTGCTTTTCCATTATTTAGCTCATAGCCTGATATTAGTTTCTTGGATGTCTCTTGAACCCTACTCTGTACTGGTTTAGTTACATTCTTTTCTTCATCCATCTTTAAAGTTATCTGCTGATTAATCAACTCTTGAGAGCACTGTTTTATTTGTTTACCATTTTGAATGTCTGAATGCCATACTCGGATTGAGTTGTCCCATTGATCCACCTTTACAAAAACACAAAAACATAATTTCTTAAGTTACCAGGCATACCTAGCTTATAACCCTAGGTAGTTTCCTGGAGTGATAACACCTACCAACCAATTGTTATAATTTATTATTTCCACTAAATGGATCACTATTGATCCTTTGAAGGTTTATCCATTCTTGAACTCCCCCTCCTAAGAATTTGTTGCAATTTCAAAGCTTTCAATGCAAGGAAAACCTCTTACATTACTTTATTCCATATTATGCCACCATTGTTCATGGATTTTTGTGCTTTCTTTATTCCAACATTCCATTGATGAACAAGCTCAATCTTCTTCCGAGACCCTTAAATGTGATTTTAAGTTAACACCCTTAATTAACCCCCAAAATTGTGCGAAGTATTCCATCCTTTACATTTTGACATCCAATTATGTTGTTGCCAAAGTACTCCTTCAAGAATACGTCGATCATCGGAACCAAGTCATCTACTAGGTTAATAAGAACCTATATGGACCCTTTGTGTCATATAACCATGTGGAGAAACTATCCTTAGACGTCATTTTCTTGTTTCATATATTTTTCCATCAGAACGTTATTAGAAAAACCAAAGTCGCAAATTCAAACCCCATGTTGTATCTCTTCAGATGACATCTCATTCAAGGGAATGCTGCTAAGTTGATTGTTATCCTTCAAGAATTTGACCTTAACATTGTGACACTAAAGAGTAAAGAGACTTTGGCCTTGGCAGAGTTCATTTCATATCTACCATTAAATATCACCCACCCCTTATCAAGGATGATCTTTTGGATGAACATCGATTCATCATTTCTTCGAATGACCTATGCTACAAGAATATCCTTATTTATCTTCACACTCATAATTTTGGTACTCATCTATCCCATGACGACCGTCATCAGATTTATCACCAAGCCCTTGATACCTTCTTATCGGTGACATTTTAATTTGATGAGGAGTGGACACATCGATGCCTAACTTTTGACAATGCTGAATGGGGCTTGAATGACTACCATACTGATGCTTGTGGTGGCTGCCTCTCTGAAATGTCCACTTCCCAAAATATTATCCATGCTAGTTATTTCTTGCATACCTTATTTTTTTTATTGCATGGAGGTAGTAAAATATTTTCAAAATTGCCAAGTCTTTTCCTTAGAGGCGAGGACCCCTCTTGTTCCTCTACATCTAGTCAACACCACTAATCCATTTTGTAAATGGGATATTGAATTCATGGAATGTAATCTCGTGTCGACCAATGTGCATAAGTACAACATAGTGGATGTCAAGTATTTCACTAAATGAGATTAAGCCATGCTAACATACAATAAAATTGCCACTATCGTGGCACTATTTTTCTTCAACCATGTTATCAGTTGCTTCGGCGTCTCAAAATAGTTGGTGTCCAATCATAATACTCGCTTTGAAGATACTTTGTGGAAGACATTATCTTACCATTTGAAATTTGATCACCAGTTTTGCTCCCACTATTACCATCAGGGAAATGGCTAAGTTGAGACCGTCAACAAAGTCCTCAAAACCATGTTCCAACAGATGGTAGATAAGCACAAGTCCAACTAGAATCACATGATTGTTCCTTCCCTATGGACATATAAAAAATCCAACAAAATTGCAACTAGGTTTACTCCATTCCACCTTTTACATGGGGTGGAGTATGTTTTACCCACTGATTGCTAGTTTCCGTCCTTGCACCTTGCCATAAAAAAATTTCCAGGCACTTCCACTTTGGAAAAAACTTGATCACTTTGGAACAAGCGAATGAGGATTATCGTGTTTCTTTTTAAAATATTGAAGCTGTTATAGATAGATTTTGTTCTTAAGATTATGTGTCTTATTTTTCAAAGTTGGTTTTTCTATTACCTTTCAATTTTGAGTTGATTTAGAGGTTTTTTGGTAATAAGTACATTTTTGTTTGATTTTATGCTTTTAATGATTTGGTTATTTCATTTTTGTTGGTTTTTAAATTTTTTCTTTGGGCTTATTAGTAAATATATATTCTTTAAGGTTTTAAAATCTTATGATAAAGTTTATTCGAAGTTTTTCTTTATAATCTAATCCTCATTTTTTTGTCCTTTGTCAAATATTTTCATGAGGAGATTCCTGTAGCAACTCTGTTTTTCCTGTTTTTGTCATTATCATTGGGAGCAGATTACGAGGTGATGGAAACGAATTCCTGAAAACAAAAAGAGGTTTTTGTCCACAACAGAATCATTCACAAAAAACTCTCTCAATTTTTCAACAACGGTTATCGTTTGGGAGATTCGAATTCATCTTTGTGGCCTATTTTCCAGGGTTTGAATTATTTAATAATTTCCCATTTTAGTCACAAATTTCCAACACGTATTCCGATCAATTGAAGGGGAATTTTTAAAAACCAAGAGAGGTTTTTGTTCAGAATGGACTCATTAAAAACAACTTCTCTCATGTTTTTCACAGGTATCCCAGATCGAGAGAGATGGAGGCGTATTTGAGACCAAGTTTTTAGAAATTCGCCAAATTTCCCAAAAATTCGATTTTGCTATTTTTAGCCAAATAGTTTTTAATCTTTGAAAGTTGGTTAATGTAACTGTTGAGTAGTTTCAAATTAGACCTCAAGAAGTGAATATGGAACTACTTCATATTAGATCTTTGTAATTATATAAGGAGGAGAGGCATACAATACAAGGGTTGGAATTTTGACTCAAATTACCCTTTTTATGATGAATATGATAAAGACATTGAAGTTTTAGGTCAGAAGTTTCATGATCAGCAAAAACCGATTGTAGGTGAATGATATTCCAATATTTTTATTGAACAAGAAAAAGTTATGAATTGCTTTGACTCTCAAATTGATAGCAACCAGACTGTAGATACTTTGAATATAATATTAGATGTGTCTAACAGCCATGGCCGTGATAACTTTGTTGCTCAAAACCATTATGAAAATATGCCAATTTTTTTATGGATATACAAAATAATACAACCATTCTTTTAGTCCTCATTAGTTGAGCAGCACTCTTCAGAAATCAGTCAGCTTGAGTTAATGGAAGATATAAAACATGATAAACTCAACAGAGTCGAAGATTTTATATATTGTTTCTCAT
Organism: Pseudotsuga menziesii; assembly: GCA_001517045.1. Taxonomy (NCBI): domain Eukaryota; kingdom Viridiplantae; phylum Streptophyta; class Pinopsida; order Pinales; family Pinaceae; genus Pseudotsuga; species Pseudotsuga menziesii. Next base: position 272,769 of record LPNX011067414.1, read on the forward strand.
GGAGTATTGATAATTGAGGACACCCATTTGCAGTCCATTCTTTTTGAACAACATGAAGGAATAATTTTTCATGAGTTTCATGATCCCGTGGCTTCTTGGATGGAGTTGTATTTTTCAAAGGTTTCTAATGCTCCAACTTTTGGCATACTTCATATTTCCAGTCATAAGTATCAGTTGCCTACACACTCTTTATTGCATTTATCACATCTTTTGTGGGTCTTCTCAAACAATAGCATGCATGGAATTATGATTCTTAGTCAAATGGTTTCTTGGCTTCATTGGAAGTATGATTACACTTGATTGGGTTGTTTCCTCCTATTAGAAGTAGGATTAAATAACAGAATAAGCTCGCTATACGAGCATGTATATTATTTTTAGTACGCTGGTTTGTAGCAGTATTTTGTCATTTCAGAGGTATGTGTTCAGAGTTTGAGAAAGTTGTAGAGATTTGGTAAATGACTCTATCACCCAATGAATAAGTCACAAGGTCTATAGGTTCTTGAAACCTCACAAGGAGGCTTTCATCTCGCAGCATGAGCCAGATGTTATAACTAGATTTTGTTCTGAAGATTATGTGTCTTATTTTTCAAAGTTGGTTTTTCTATTACCTTTCAATTTTGAGTTGGTTTTGAGGTTTTTTGGTAATAAGTACATTTTTGTTTGATTTTATGCTTTTAATGATTTGGTTATTTCATTTTTGTTGGTTTTTAAAGTTTTTCTTTGGGATTATTACTAAATATATATTCTTTAAGGTCTGAAAATATTATGATAAAGTTTATTCCAAGTTTTTCTTTATAATCTAACCCTCATTTTTGAGTCCTTTGTCAAATATTTTCATGAGGAGATTCCTGTAGTAGCTCTGTTTTTCCTGTTTTTGTCATTATCGTTGGGAGCATATTACGAGGTGATGGAAACAAATTATGGAAAAATAAAAGAGGTTTTTGTCCAAAACAGACTCATTCACAAAAACCTCTCTCACTTTTGCAACAATGGTTATCGTTTGAGAGATTCAAATTCATCTTTGTGGCCTATTTTTCAGGGTTTGAATTATTTAATAATTTCTTATTTTAGTCACAAATTTCCAGCACATATTCCGATCTATTGAAGGGGAATTTTTAAAAACCAAGAGAGGGTTTTGTTCATAACGGATTCATTTAAAAAAAAACTCTCTCAGTTTTTGTACATGTATCCCATATTGAGATATATGGAGGCATCTTTGAGACCCATTTTTCAGAAATTCACCAAGTTTCCCAGAAATTCGATTTTGATATTTTTAGCCAATTAGTTTTTAATATTTGAAAGTTTGTTAATGTAACTGATGAGTATTTTCAAATTAGACCTAAAGAAGTGAATATGGAAGTACTTCATATTAGAACTTTGTAATTATATAAGGAGGATATGCATATAGTGGAAGGGTTGGAATTTTGACTCAAGAAGAGGCTTTTAAGCTCTGATATCTCAAGCTAGCACTTATAACTCTTATGTAAGTTGATGACTATTATTGATTATATATAAAATGATAAGCCTTTTTACCTGTCATGCTGTTTAATTTATGATCTGGTTGATTGCTTAGTCGACAATTTCATTTCTTGTTTAAAGGTTGTATTCATGTAAATGCTTGTAGCCTGCGAGTGGAATTAGTATTTCATGTGTAATGTTTATGGCTTATTGGGATGTGTTTGATCCACAATTTATCTAACTTGTGCATCAATTAGTTCTGTATTAGCTTGTGAATGTTTATTACCTCCTTGCTGATTAAGTTTTAAACCAAAACCCTGAAAAACCAATTTCATTTTGTTTTCTTTTTGAGATTGTGTTAGCTTGTTCTTGTGGTAGTCTAGGAACAATTTCTAGCACTAAGAGAAGCTACCAAGCAATGTTTGAAATTACATTACAGAAACCACTTCTACCCATGCTCATTTGATGAAGGTGATCTGATCATTGTTTATGACCAAGTCGATGATAAACTTAGTCAAGGAAAGTTTGAGTCTTTTTGGAATGGTCCCTATGTTATGAAGCATTGCCTCGATGAGAGGGCATAGCTCCTTTCCAATATGAATGGACAACTCCTGAGAAACCCTTGCAATGAGCAGTATCTTAAGAAATACTATCCATGATATTGAAACCCCTTTCTTGTATTATAGTTTCTTTATATTTCCTCTTTTAGGACGAGCCTTACATTTCTTTCTTGACATTTCTTGATGGATAATTATACTCCTTATTAAGTAAGTTATGCCTTGTTATGTTAGTTATGTCGATAGAAAAATAGATATTCTTTGAATCTCACCTCGACATCTTGAGTCATATATTATCCATTTCACTCACTTTTCCATCCAACTGGGGTATGTATAAGTGATTCCACCAATAATCAAGTAGAACACGATGACATGATTGGATTGATAGTCAATGATCTCCATATGTGTGTTTGTCACCTTCGTGTTTACCTTGAATCCTAGTTTCTTTTCACACAATTAAACAATTGTCATTGGGTACACAATCCTTGCTTCTTTAGAAAGTATTTGTGAGATAGACAAATGGTTAGACAGATTGAATTCATTACATTCATTCATATACCCATGAGTCTCAATAGTTTTGCATATCATACTGCAAATAAAATTCTAGATTGACATATTAATCATTAATAACAAGGAAATAAACCATGCATGTGTATATAACATCACAATCATAAAGTGCACCTGCATGTACATAAAAGTATACATCACATTACATCACAATATAAGGCTCATGTATATAAAGCTCCATCCATGTGCATATGCATATATACGCTTAAGTACACAAATAAGAAGTGTGTACATCCATGAGCCCACATCTCAGTCCAAAATATGTGATACCTCGTAAAACATTCCGTGTCCATAGCATGGGGCTAGTTCTATATAATTGCCTACTCATCATCGCCCTTATAAATTGAGTCATCATAGTCACCCTTTTCCTTATTATACTCATCATCATCAGCAATATGTGGGACAATCCCTCTGATCATATCATAAATTCCCTAGGAAGCCACAACTATCTTCCTTATGGTAGAGCACCACTCAGATGGTGCCGAATAACACATTGTGATCAACTCATCATCCAAATAATTCCAACCGTCATCAATAATACCCTAAATTAGGTAGTCAATGTCATGGTGTAACCACTCCAAAATGGACTCAACGCCAAGTTGTCATCACTTTGTTGGGAAGAGGGCTAGGACAAACCCCCTTGATCCTACCTCTTTGTCACTGAAATCCAAATGGTGTCATTGTTCCCACATATGCACACATGAGAAATAAGTAATTAGTGCCATGTATCACATAAATAAATCTAGATACCATCTATGCTAGTATGTAAGCAGAACTTAAAAAATAAATCATAACCGTACATACAATCGAGTCTCCATGTTTGAATTAGTGGGAATGGTAATTATGGCTCATCCCAGAAGTACATCACAACATACGGATAGTACTTGAATAACTAATACTATTTGGATCCACTATGCAAAAAAAAATAGAAAAAGATGTTCCAATGGCATCACCCCCACCCTATATCACCATCTCTCCCCATTGATGCATCCATGTCTCCATAGGTCCAATATTTTAGATACCAATGTCAGGTCGTAGTGTAGGGAATGACTTGAAGAAGAAGGCACATAAGAAGGTGCCAAACCTAGAATTACCTCCTCATCAGCTATAATGGTTGAGTTACTAACACATTGTTGTCCAAAAAATCTGGGCCAATGTTAAATAGGCCCCACTATGTACTCGCTCGACAACCCACAATCATCATCTAACTGTTAGAGATGTTGTCAGTCACTTCTAACCCCAATACCCATATGACACTTGTAGTCACTACTAGTGTCTCTAGGCTCACTATGTTTATTAATAGATGAAGGATCCATATAGTTCTTCCCCATATCTATAGTGGGTGGCTAGTATGTCCTCCATATCCACATCCATGGTTTCATGAGCTGAGTATCACCCATGACTCCTAGTTTTGGGATCCCAGTCATGACGTACACATATGGAATGGTGAGGTTTATTTGATTACCTTATACAAAGAAATATCCTACATCTGGGTCCTAGTACCAAATGATCTTTTCCAACAACAATATAGCTTACCGCATCAACGGGTTCTCATGGAAATTGAGCAACCCATATCTAGATAGAGTGTCCCTCACTAGGGAATAATTCCTAATCACTCCCCTAACCCAGGAACATATCTCTCACTTTAGTTAAACCTTAGTCCTACATCACAAAAGTAAGAGTCAAAACACATTTTTTTACCAAAAAAGTGTGGACCAAGTCACACTTTTCTTAGAAAAAGGTGTGACTTTCCATTGCACCTCGTTAGAAGTAAATCATGACTTGGTCGTTCTTTCCTCTTAGCTAGGAACAACCCATCATACCACCTTTTCCTCATCCTGGTGTGATTGAGTCATGCCTATCTAAGCCTTTTCCATTATCCCGGTCACAGGAAAATCCTCAAAAGGAATTACCTATCGATTAAATGCTCTAGGGTTATGGCCCACTACTTCATCCATACTATGAAAGTTACATTATTTTTCCACCAATCATCTTCCTCCAAGGAAATTTATTATTATTGAAGTACCCTTTGTCTCTTCAATTTGCTATCACATGATCTGTTGATTCAATTGGTTGTACATTGGACACTTAAATGCTTTCACTCCTCTCTTCTATTAGGTACCCAAGTACTTGCGAAAACATTTAAAGTAGTGCTCTTTATCACTACTGCAAAATACATACGATATATAATGACAACATCCTTGGTCACCTTTATTTAGAGAATTATACGACGTGTCACCCATGGAATCTTACTAATATTATCCTCTCAAATTCAAACTCAATACCTTCATTTTCCAATTGTGAGTATCCCTATTGGATTTGTGTCCCCTGGTTATCCCTATTATATTTGTCCCCTGATATCATCATGAGTTTTACACATGTTTATAGGTTATCCATGCCTTCATGATTTGAATAAAGGAAGTTTGATCCTCCCACTAAGTGGCCTTGTATCCCTCTTTGGTGTCTTAGTCCTAGATCTCATCATTATCTAGTGACATCCCTCGTGTTGTTGAAAAAGGAAACCTCATTACTTTGTTGGAAACGTGTCTCCCTCCAACGACATTAGCACATATATTCTAGAGGATAGACCTAGAGGTGTTCTATACCTTATCTCATAACCATCATCAATGGGTTCCCTTGGACCAACCAAGGGGATACCTTATTTCCCCTTAGATTGGTTTTTTTCTGATGTGCTAGACTCCAATTCATAATTTATCGCACCATTGAGAATTTTACAGTATGGTCATTCCCTTATCTTGTTTAGCCAAAGACCTTAGACATCCACAACTCCCTCCAATTTTTTAGTCTATTCCGGAAGCCCTTTAGTCATATGCTTCCTATGTTGTCTGAGATGTTTTGGCAATAGTGATCCAGTTTTAGTTGTAGTTGCCTATCCCTGTTTGACATAGTTTTTCAATAACTTGAGTCACCTATGGGGAGTTACACCACTCTTTACTCCTTTTATATCTTCGGTCCCTTCAATTTCAACAAGACTTTAGTTGTTGTAATTTGTCATCTTGATGGGGATGCCATTGTTCCTACTCACATACTTTATATCAACCATTGTTGGACAATTTTTATGTACTTGGATTGGGTCCCTCTTTGACCCTCATGAAGTACTGTACCCAATAGTTATTCATGTATTGATTAAACCCCTCCTTATTTGGATCCCACATTATATTGAGACATTGATAAAAGCATGGTCATGCCTTCCTCATTTATATTTGATATTATATGCACCTCACATTTGTGAGTGATTTTTCTATAGGTATGGGCCTTTATAGTCCCTTGGGAGAGGGATTCCTTTTTCAGAGTATTCCTAGTATCTTGTCCTTGGTGGCCTTCAATTCCCTATAGAAAGTAAGAAATACTTATGATGTATTTCATCCATACAATGAGGTCCTGGCCTCACACACTAAGGGGAAATTTGTAACCAAAATTTTCTCACCTACCTTGTCTTGTGTTTCATCACCATTATGCATCATAACAAAAAATATTAACAAAATTTCCACCTCTTTCATCCACATGACTTGAGTAAATGACCAAAAATCAAAAGTCAACTCCAAAAATTGACACTCACTAGCATGTTGTGCTTTTCCCTTTGAAATTCATGACCCATGGTCAAATATTTTTCCCAAAAACCCATGACTTGGTTTGAAAAACATTTTTTCTATTGTCATTTAGTGTGTGACACTTTCTCAAGAGAAGTAGTGGTTATACAATTGACAATGTCGAAATTAACAACTAACCTAATCTTTTGAAACCCTAACCTCTCCACTAAGTCATTTATGGAATGGGGAGCATCCATATTGGAACCATATCTCATTTTTACCCCTATTTTACTATAAAAGTATCCCTCATGGTCACCATTAAGAAAAATCATCCCTGTAATTCCTGGTTAATGGGTGCAAGCCCCAGAAGTGGTGATTGATGCTATGCAATTCATTTCTCTACTATCAATCCAACTTCTTCACTCATGTGAGCATCACTCAATGTAATGAGCACGAAGTGGACTATTTAAAACTGTGAGAAACTGGTCAATTGCGACTATACTCATGGGATATGAGTCATATATTATTGACTTATACTACATATATAATCCCAAAAATAATATATCATATGTTGGACTACAAAAATCCCTATGCTTAAACTAAAGGTGTTGTTATGCTAGCAGAATTTTTCCAGAAAGAATTAAAGAAGCCTCCTCTTCCTTTCTAATCTCACCATTGTAGGAATTTCCATTAGTCACCTGGCTGGAGATTGGGATACAAATGATACTTATGAACCCTCCCTTGGATCAATTGCGAATACCCTTCACCTTCTACAGCTGATACCAAGATGTGATTATATCATCCCATTCTTTATAGAATAATAGAATCTCATTCTTTTACATGGTGAATGTTCCTTTTAATGGCTAGTTTTTGGATTTATCTTGCAAAAATGTTTAAGATTCGATGTCTTCAATTTAATTTAGATTAATTTCCTTTCCATTTCAATCTACTACTAAGTATTATACAACCCCTTCATAGATTTGTTTTTCACTTGTGTGTGAGAAATCATACACAACATTGTGCTACCATTACAACATAACTACTTTCTTTAAATATGATCTAACTATCAGTTTATTAGAATATATCAATTAAGCCTTATACTCTAACACACATTACATCACTCATGCATCATGTTAATTTCAAGTATGTGTTTTTTTTTTATTCCACAAAACATATACTTTTTGTATTAACCAAAAGAAGGTTGCAACCTAAACGATCAACCTGAGGATACATTCTATTGATATATGAGATGATTAATAAGAATAGTAAATTCCAAATTAAAAAAAAGAGTTCCAAGGTCAAAATTGGAATAATCTAATAATTTCTTGTTTTTACTATCTATTATGCGTGAATAAATTCTATTATATTGTCCTATATACAAAATACATTTATACTACATGGAAAATTTTAAAAATGTTTGGTGCTTGGTCCCTTTGGAGCATCCTTCATCTTTCTAGATATGGAAGAGAAGCATGAAGTCTGTGTTCAATGTATTTCCACCTAAACATGCTCCACTGTATTATCATCCCCTACATTTCTTTGCTCACATACATAGGAACTGACTGATCCATCAAGAGCTGGAAGATTTCTATCTACCATAAATCTTGGGTACTACTCCTGCTTGAGATACTTCACTTAAGTTGTCCTACAAAACATGAATTTATTATGTTTGCTCCTCTTTTTTATCCTTTAGGAATTCATTCTCTTTATCTTCCATGACTAGTTTAGTCTCCAATCAATTCACCTGAGATTTAAGAAGTTCATGTTGTCTTCTAGTTAGAGATAGGTCCCTAGCATAATTAAATTCCCACTTTTTCCTCCAATTTTCCATTTGTTTAAGAGTGTTAGAAATTAAATCCCGTGACTCATATTGCACATTCATCCCTTTGAACAAATTGATCTTTGTTCTCTGATGGGTTTTCCATTTTGTAGCAAGTGTAATTTCGGCTAATGGCGAAAAAATCTACACACATATATGTATCTGACCAGTTACCCTGATTACCCTTGACAATTATTTCCCTCCATGGGACTCGATTCACTGAATTAACTAGTGTAAGACAAAGAGAAAACTCTAAGCAATTATTATTTCTTACTTCTCTATAGTCCAATTCCTTACAACATAATTCCTAAACAAATATATTATTAGGTCAGGGTAATTCATATTACTTTGAACCCAATCACAATAAGAAATATGTACAATGCCTCTTTGAAGTTGATTCAGTATGGCCTCTGGTCAGCTGGGATTCCATTGCTTCTTGCTTATCGTTCTCCTTAATATCTGTTGCAGAGAAAGAATCAAAACTTTGGAAGCACGACCCATCACCATTAGTTCTTAGATAATTCACCTTGTTCCCCCTATAACATATTTTTTGACTCCAACCAATAGAAATTACAACAAGACAATGCTCCTGCTTTAACCCATTTCCCATATATGTTCTCAAATTCCACCAACCTGTCACTTGAAACAACACTAGGTGATACAAGTCACTCATCAGTTCCTTTAGGGAACTTATAATATTCTAGTAGAAAATAGAATTACACACTGCTCATTCCTCTCCACTTCCCTAACAGAGATTCCCTTCCAAAATGGTAGAGCGATTCCGGCCAATCCCTCCTAGAGAAGGTGATATACCTTACAACATTGGAATGATGGAGTGAAGAGGCATAAATCCATTAATGTTTAGACTATTGAGTTGAGGTAAGCGTAATGATATTCCCATCACACCCCTATTATTCCTGTATGTTGAATGTACAACCTATTTTTTCATTATTAATTCCACACTTAATCCATAGATATCAAATTTGGATGCAAATTTAGACATATAATTATCTTTCCACTTGTCGTTGTAGTGCAACTATCCATAAGGTTGAGCCTCAAGCATAGAATGTTTCATGTAAAGGATTATGGAATCACTATATACCTTAAGATCAATTCTAGGGAATGGTGGAATGGAGGAATTCCTCCCCACTTTTTAGAAGACCCCCTTGAGAGATTGCAAGCCTTGTTGGCTTGTTGATATACTTTTTTATTTAGTGCATGCAACACATGATATACCTTGACTTCCTTGAATATAGAAATCAACTAATGAATTCTCTCAGACAAACGACTTAAAATCATGTACTTCGGGATTGATTTAAAAGCTTAGTGTCAGATCATTACCATGGAGTCTCCTACCATAGTGTTGAGGCTTGGAAATTCACAGGCAACAACAGAAAGGGATTCTCCCCAATCAACGTTCCCAACTAGCCCATTGACTGTTTGGTATAGGGAATCCGTCCGGTTTGCGGTCCGACTACCGTAGGTCAAAGTAACAAAACACGGTTTTACCGGTTGCGGCCCGGTCCACTGTGTATATTTTTTGTATTTTTTGACTTATGTATAAGATGCATACGCCTAATTAACCATGCAGGGTGATTAGGATGCAAGGAACAGTCACAATGTGATGCACAGGTTCTTACCTCTCGTCTTAAGGCCCACAAGCATCTAAATCACATATGCAGCCATGAAATGAAACTAACTACCTATCTATCTATCCTCAGAGAGCAAACTGAATTTAATTATGAGTAATGAGAAGCGTGCATGCAACATAAGGAGAAACTACAGTTAGCTGATATTTCTTCCCACATCACATGAACAATTAAAGATATTCCACAACCAGATAGCCAATTGTTTATGAATAACATTCATTACTCCTAGTGGAAATCTTCATAAGATAAATTGGAAAACATTCATACAAGAACATAGGTTCAATGATTTAGAACGGTCTCACAGTTAATGGACACAAAGCTGAAAACAAAATAGTTCCTCTTCAACAAATCCATAGTACCACATTTGAATATTCCACCAAGCTTTCTCCAACAGGCAAACTGTAATTTTCTATTGCAAAAGGAAATAGTTCTTCTTACAATAAGTCTTCACCAGTCTTACTGGGAAAAAGTCCCCCCCTTTTTCCCTTCTAAGTCTTTTACATTTATACAAAAGGGTCAAACTGTTGGGCTGCCCAAAGTAACCTTTGGGCTTCCCAACCTCTCGTCTCCCAACGTTCTACTTTTCTTAAACGTTTTACAAAATAGTTATAAATTACAATAATGGCCGATCCTTCATGAGGAGGGGGCCACTTGGCTTTCTAGAAACTTCTTCCACACAGTAGCCTCATTAGCGATGCCTTCAAAAACACAAGGCTCCAAAAACTGAATATTTATCTCAAACTTCTCAGCTTGATTCTTGATAGCTTCGACCCTGGATGTACTCAATCGAAGATGATCTTCCAGAAGCTGTACACTGACAGCTGGATGATCTACTTTGCTTCTCAAGATCAGATCATCTAGGGCTTTGATATCCTGTACCTTAGCTTCTTCCTCCTGGAATCTCCTCTGCAATAGCTCCACAAAGGCATCATGATCTGGGAAAGTTTCAAGCCTCTCTTCAGCTTCTATCTGGCACCGGTTGTAGGTAATGAGAAGCCTTCTGAAAAACTCGGCCATAATCCCTTTGTCTTTTTTACTTCCTTCTTGAATTCTTTAGCGGTGTTAATAGCGAACTCCACTAAGTTATAGTCCCGCTTGAGGGCTGGTTTATCTTTTGATGGCAGCTCTGCTGGAATTTCTTCGTTGTTTTCCAACCTTGCCATTCTGGTCGTCAAAACTTCGAGGACATCCTGAGATCTGTCTACAAAATAAGATGCAGTTTCTAAGATTTCTTCCAATCTGCCATCGATCTGCAACACTCTACATCTCTCATCTTCAACAGCCGTCTGTAACTGCAGCATCTTGGTCTTTTGGGCCAAGACGTGCTCCTTGAATGGCTGGAGATTAAGCTGCTGATCTCTTGCTTCCTCCAGAGCAGTTGTCAGAGAAGAAACCTATTTTTGATGTTCCTTTCTCAGTTCTTAGGTGTGCAGATCATTGGCCTGCAAGAGGATCTTCTGCTGCTCTTCTAGCTCTTCCACTTTTCCCAGTAGCTGTTCCTTCTCACTCTTTAGATCTTGGCATTCCTTCTGCACTTTCTCTAGGGCATCTTGTGTTGTTTTCGTGACTTGCATTTCTACTTGGAGGGCCTGTACTTCAGCTCTTGGGGACTTCATTTCATGTTTCACATCTTCATATTCCCTTTTGAGCCTGTTGCTGTCTTCCCTCTCTTTCCTCAATGTATCTTTCAATTGAGCAGAAGTTTTCTTGGATTGCTCCAAGTCCATCATTATTTTGCCTACATTATCCTTTGAAGCTTGGATGAATGCAGACCCAGCTCTTAGGGTAAATCTCGGATCCTGGTCCGTTGCTAACATAACAGCCGTATCTGTTATCATTTTACCAGGTATACCTTCCACCTCAACTTTCCTCTCTGTCCTCTTTATTATTCTCTTTGTGGCCCTATCATAATATACAGTGTTGAAATCAGGGATTTCCTTTCCCTTTTCCTGCACAAAAGGGACCAGCTTGAGTGTAGGGGCCATGGGTATGCTGGTAGCAGGTACTTGAGGGGTCTGAACCTTGGGGTCCTCCACCTCCTGGGTCTGCCCTACTGCTGTTTCAGAAGCTGACTGTTGTGTCAACTTTATCCTTTCAGCTTCTTGCTTTTGGAGCTCCTCATCGAGCTTTCTCTGCTGCTTCCTGAGCAGCTCTTCTTTCTTCTTCTGTATGTAGCCTTTCTGCAGCTTCTTTCTCCAACCTCTGGGCTTCTTCATTTCTCCTTTTGGATTCTTCCTCAACCTTAGCCTGTTCATCCCCTTTCCCACCTATGGTAGTGATTTTCTTCTTGAATCTTCTCTTCAGTGCTGTCATGTTCGGGGCATTCCGGAAGACAGATTCTTCCCTATCAAAAATGGTGGGTATACTCAAAATGCACCTTATGCTCTTTACAGTGCTCAGCTACTTTCCTGTGAGTATCATTTCTCCGGAAAGGCATCTCGCCAAAGTGGAACTTCTGCAGCTCTTCTATGAATTCCTCAGCTTGTTTCACCTTGGTGAACCTGTAACTTCCTAGTTTGAAAGGCAAGGGAGGATAAGCAGTCTTCTTATGCTCGAACAGAAAACTGCCTACTCCATCTAGGAACACTTGTCTGACTGCCTCCTTGTGGATAACATAATCAGTTGCGTATTTAGGCAGCAGAGAAGGTGCTCTCGTACCACCAAACATTTTGAAATACATGCCATTTTCTGTCAAGAAGTAGTCTGCATAATCCTCTATTACTTGCATGGCCCCCTCCGACATACAATCACACTCTTTCTGAAAAATGAGCGTGTAAAGTGGCATAATGAAGTGCTCACAGACTTCTCTGTAATGGCTGTGGTACTGGTGTGCCCACAATGGTTTATAAGCAGCATAAATAGGCATTCTTTCCCTGTCCCAGATGCACCTGAGGCCAAGGAAAGGTTGGTTGCACAATATACAGTCTATCAGTATTGAACTCATATAGAATTTGGACCTTTTCTGGGATTCTCCTCCCAAGGCTGCAGCCAACCAAGAAGAAATACTGCTCGATACAAGGCTTTCCCAGTTGAAGACTGTCCCCTTGGTTGCAACATAAAATATGATGGGTATCCATTCCAGTTTGAAAAACCTGCCGTGAGCTCGTCCAAATATTCTATTGAGCATCAAGGCTATGAATCTGTATGGAACCCTTAAACTTGTAGTATCATATTCGCCTGTTACTCTGGTCCTAAAATGCTTACCAATTAGTAGCATTCTTTTCATGGTCTCTATAAGGTCCATTCTTATGCTGTCTAACCAATCATCAGATAAGAACACCCGAGCTTCTGGCAAGTGATAGGCTAGAGCCACATATCTAGGGCTGTAAGCAGCATTGCCTTGCTTTTCAACGTTACCCAGGATCATTGTGGTCATATCTGCCTGGGGCAGAATCCATCCAATTACCTCAGAGCATGGGAACAGCTCTAGTCTGGTGGAAACTTTCATGAGAGAAGATTTCTCTATGTTATCATAGATGGATTCTTCTTCGAGGCCCATGTCGGGAACCTCCCTGTGGGAAATCAATCTATATATTTCACCCCATTTGTACTCGGGTTCAACACCAGAAACACATTGAGTGTCTTCATATATGTATTCGGTCTTCGTGACAACCTCTACTTCTGGCTCTTCTTCGACCACAGGGGCCTTCTTCTTCTGCCTCTTGGACATGGTGGATTCGAATTCTTCCTACCATATATAACATTGTAACATTGAGAAATTCAAGGTGCAGACATTTATATGATAGTGTGCAGTGTTTTACTTCTTCTATGTGTATCATGACATCAATTTTGTTAAAACTATGTGTGCATGGACTAAAATGTCCTGACTAACAAAATTATTAAACCCAATGGGCAGTGGAAAACAAGTTATATACAATAAAAACATGTGCAATCCACCACTGCTGTGGGATACTAAACAATTCTATCAATCATATTCAAGACAGAAAAAGATCTACATTAATATGCAACACATTTATGCTTTCTATGCATGCCATGGTCCTTTCGCTGTGAGGGAAAGACAGTAGCAGTTATGCAGGATTTTTTAACGATGTCTTATCAAAACCAAACCCATGCCCTTTTGGTCAACGACTAAGAATAAAGATAAAGTTCCCCCATAGGCTGAGGCTCGACCGTTGAGCTCTACGGGGTAGCTTGAGGTACATCGGTACAAAATGGCTGGGGTTTAAGCGGTGCGGGAAACAACAGTAGTAACCATGAGTTTTTCTCAACGGCGCCACGCCTACACCAATAGAAAAACATATCTCCTCTGGCAAGCCACGAATTCGACACTAAGCTCGACGAGGATGCGTAGAACCGCGAAGGTGAAAATGGCTAGGGCTTAAAATACGGGTAACGTACCACGGGATAAACAGCCCCAAACCCCCAAAGCAGTCCATGGAAAACCTACCTCATACCTATCATAACTGTCACGTCCCCGTCCCTCAACCGGCGAAGAGGACGCGACGAACACATCAACACAGCCGGGAAAACAGCCCATGAACATAATCAAATGAAATCAATGCTAGAATTAAGCATACACAGATGCATTTTTCTTCATTCATACAGCGGAAGCAAACACACATTCCAGCAATTACATCTTCATCATAATTCCATATACAATTGATATCATTGCAGAGATAGACTAGCAGCACTCATCTGTCAATGAAGAACTCACCCGCAACCAGCTACGTCGCTGCAACGTTCCACCCAACCATAGGCCAGCGTGCTCATCAATCTCTCAGCAGCGCTGCCACCCCCGAGCTGGGCATGATTCCTTCAGGATAAGGGTCAATTGCAGGCTTGCACATAGCCAAGGGGACACAAAACAGCAAACCAACACAGCTGGGTTTCACAGGCTGTCAACAAATAAGCCAAGCCAGCACAGTCCAAGGGACTAACCACTGCATACCAGCAGCAAAACAATTCCCTTCACAACCCTGTGAAGAAGCAAAATGACCGATGATAGTTCCAAATGAAAGGTGAGACACAGCTCCAGCCTATAAGGCAACTCAGAGTAGGTTTTGGCCCTAACGTGGCCAAAACAACTCAACAACAGCACCCAAACCAGGGTATATCTGCAGCCACAACACACCATGAAGGATAACAATAGTCCACAGTCCCAAAACAGGGAAATTCAACCAACACACACACAATTACTCAATAGAATGGTTGGGAAACATCACACAGTCCCAACAAAGGAGAAGAACAACTCCCAGCGTGGATAGACAAGGGAAATTCAACCCACGAATTAGCAATCCATAGTGGTCCAAAACGAAATTGGAACCCACAGCCGAAAAAACTCATGGGGAAGACAACAGCCCCGAACCCAAACAGCGAGCATGGCTCATGGCATGGGAAAAATGACCCAAACATCTTGTGCGTGAGGAAAAACTCGCACCCGACAGAAAAATGCACGGGAAAGACATACCCGATTTTCTGCGTGAGGATTCCAGCAGTAGAGGCCCTGCGTGAGGAGAAAACAACTCTGATTTTTCCCGTGGATGAACAAAACAACAGCAAGGACGCGAATTACAATGCGTGGGTGCTTCAGCAACTCGTGGAGCCCCCAGAAAATGTTTGCGTGAGACTAAAATCGCCCTGAGCCTGTGCGTGAGAAGCCAACAGACCAAATCGTGGTGAGAGAGCTGACCAGGGAAGAGTGCGTGAGGGAGAAGAATGGGCAGACGTGGGTGGAGTGTGGA
>LPNX011067414.1:288094-328269 GCA_001517045.1 Pseudotsuga menziesii
ACTGTGAAGGGTGGTTTGGCGCAGACGACGTAACGACCGTCTGCGCCGAAACCCCTCAATCCCTATGTACAGGGTAGCAAAATGAATGATGGTGAAAAAATAAAAGCCGCTCTGATGGTTAAACTGCCCTCCCATGGACAAATAAGATAAAATCTCTACTTATATAAGCGTATAACCTAGCGGGTCGAGGAAAACGGCTGGGGACCTAAAACCACCGTAGAAAACCACTAACAGTTCAAATGGAACAGGAAGAAAATGACGAGGAGCCTACCTGGAAATATGGCGAGTATGGCGGATCAATGACGGTTAGGCTTCCTCAGCTACCACCTGGATGTAGGTACACCGACAGTGGGGATCTTCGTTTCCTCAAGAAAATGATAGCTCGATGGCGACAGTGCTCAGCGAGAAAAAAAACAATAAAAACAACAATACACCGTCCCCGTATAAATATATTTGCTCACATGTGCGAGGAGAAAACAATCGGACATCGGCGAGATTTTGCGTCGGAGGTTGGAAGTAATCTCCCTTCCACAACGGCAGACGGAAAAAACGTAGACCCAACCGCGGAGACACGCATGGCCAAAAAAAAATCATAAGATCAGATGTTGGAAGGTTTTAGATCGGGAGACGAAAGCTTAAATCTTTCCGCAACGGGGAAAACTGACATGATAAAAGGTTTCGACTCAAAACTCAAAAGCAGTCGAAAAAACGTTCGAATCAGGAGAAAACCGAAAGTCAAAATCAGAAAACCATCTGCAATGGCGGAAGAAATGATCATAAAAGCTCCCGATGCCAAACAAAAAGCGTCCGACGTGGAAACCCAACGGGTCGGAAGTCGGAAGGTTTTTCTTTCCACAAAACAAAAATCCATCAGCAACGGCGAAAGAAAAGATCATAAAAGCTCCCGATTCCAAACAAAAAGCATCCGACGTGGAAACCCAACGGGTCAGAAGTCGGAAGGTTTTTCGTTATGCAAAACAAAATCCATCCGTAACTGCGGAAGACCAAAGGTAAGATCCACCCGCAACGGTGGAAAATGAAAACAAAACATCTTCCGATTCCAGCATGTTTTCAAAAGCGTTTAAGGGCAGCGATAGAACTTGATCAAAAAGTGGATGACTTAAGGCATTAGAGGAAGAAATCAAAACAATGGGTAGCTCAATCCAAGCATAAGCAACGTCTTTCTGAAAGTTCTTAGACCAATTTCAAGCAAAAATCAAACTAATCCAAGCAAAGGAGGGTCCTAAATTTTTTAGAATTTTGGGAATTTGTTGCAGCTGCAACACATAGTGAACTGTTGAATTTGTCTTTCCTATGCTTGCTTCAATCCCTACAAAATATCCAATGCATTTTCTTGATTGCTTGTTGATATTCCCAAACCTAGGGCATAGGTACTTTCTTTTTTTCCTCCAGGTTCAAATACCACCCCCTCACACCTACCAACCCAACTCAAGTATGTGTTGTTATTGTTCCTTTTGTTTTATATTAATGACTTTTTAGTGTTGTAGTAGATATGATTTGCATCAAATTAATATAAAAGTGGTGTCAATTTAATAACAAAGCTGCAATGTAATTATTATTAAAGATTTAAATATTTTTATTAACTTAATTATTATTGATTATTTTTATTTATTAATTATTAGTAATTATTTTTTTCCATGGAAAAAATCACAATTTTATGCCTTTCTGATTAAAATTACAACCAATAGACGCTTTAAAAGAATTCAAGCATACAAAATTTCCTTGATAGGACCAAAATAAGAGACAACAAACTGACATATATCATATCAAGTTTCTCCTCGTATCCCAAAAAATACTTGATTTTAGGATATAACCATTTAATCGCCATATATCTTGTCTATATACATAACTACCCTACATGTACCAAAAGGACTCTAATATACCATATCGAGCATAAAGGAGAATGGAAGTATTTGAGATTGTGTCAAAAAGTAGCCATGATATTAAGCTTAATAACTATAGAACATAAGCATGTTCAAATTCATAGGTCATACTATCCTTTAACTCCAAAATAAACTAGTCTCCCTAGGAAGGTGAAGGAATTCCTTAGACAAAACATCTTCCTCTTGGTTCCACTCTTGGAAAATGTGATTTAAAGATAAGTTATTGAAAGTAATTGTCAAGTGAGGCCCTTATATATCTATGCATATCCACCCATGGATTTGAGCTACTTTTCTTGATATTTGCATACCTTTGAAATTATTTTGTATTCTCATCCCATGCTTGTAGCCATAAAGCCATACCTTTAAGCCTCCATTGTTTTTCCTGATCAAGGTGTATCTCTCTCTTATTTTCTTCCTGTGCATGCAACTCAATTGTAGAGTTTTTTGAAAGAATTCCAAAACCATCACTCTTGCACAAAGTTTACAATTTGTCCTCCACTTCATGCAAATTCTTTTCCTCCCTTTTTTTTAAACCTTGACCAAGTAATATAATCCTACTTAGCTCGCTTTAAATTATCCAAAAAAATGTTTAGCAACTAAGTTTGTAGAAAATCTATTGCAAGGTATCTAACTTTCTTAAATAGCTTATAGGTGTTCCTCCTATTTTACGATTCAAGTTTTAATTTGAAGTTATGGGAGGTTTTTGTTATTCACAGGAAACTTCTAATAGTACTAAAGAGTGATAAGAATCTCCCGCTTTAGATACCCACTATCTAAAATTAACATTTCCTTCCATAAAATATTTTGTGACCAAGAATTTAGAGATAGAGTTGAGTTGGAATTATATTTACTAAACCTACCTTATCCTATTTTTGTAATGGTCATTGGTTAATAATGGGTTGGTTGTTATGGGTTTCTAATGAGTTTGTGAAGGGTTGTTAAATTAAATGATTTTTTTTATTGTAAAGTGGTTGATGGGCCTAATATAAATGAATAGGATTTTGGAGGTCATTGGCATCATCATGTAATTGTGTAATCTCTCTTTCATTGTAATGGCTACAGGTGCATAAGAGAAGGAAATGGGAGGAAGTTTCAAATATCCCTGTCTTGTCAAAGGTTAGGGAGGTATCTTATGTAATCATGTTTTAGTTCACGAATAAAGCATACATATGTTTTATTTGTGTCTTTCATGTGTTGTTTTGTTGTTATTTGTTGTTGTGAAGATATTTATGGTTTTGCTAATAAACTGTTGGCACAAGGAAACGTGGTAACATTTTGCACCAACCGAGAAAGTGATATACTTTCCATCCTTCCTTAGATAAGTAGTGGCAATGATAGAAGAGTAGGATTTCTATAATAAATGGAATCCTTGGGATTTTATACCTTGATTGAGATGGTGTGCAACATTTTTGTAGATATTTGGGTGATTTCATTGGTTCCATAATCAAGATTGATTTCCAGAGGTTGTATTTTTATTAGATATGTTTTGATGTGGACCAATGTCTGTCTAATTGAGTCTAGAAATGAAATGATATATGATTTTTAGAGTTTCAAAAATGTGAACTTATAACTTAAAATTTTTGAGGAGTGAAGTATTTTGCAAATAGATCTAAAACTTATGTGGCTTTGAGGATTATTAGTAGTGAAATATCATAGGTCGATTGAAGCTCTATATTTGAATTTGCAGGAACCCTCACTTCGACGATGAGAATGTAATGGTCAATTTGGGAAAAAGTTTTGGTTCTTTCAAATTTAAACCAAACATCGATAAGTCATGTGGCTACATACGTGGCACCACCTTCAACTATCTACATGATGTGAGATACCTTGTCCAAATTTGAGTTATGTACCGTAGAAAAAATAATGGAGGAGTATTGTATATTGTTACTTGTAGGTAGAAAGATCTTCTATGAGGGTGCGTTGATAGCTTTTGTGTTATCTGGGAATTAATTGATTATTTTATTGCAAGATATATTTCCTAAATTGGGACTCCAAGCATTGTGATGAGTTGCCGAAGGACAATATATGCAACTCGTGTTGGAGTTGTAAGGAGAACAAACCATGAAGCCCCACTAGTAACCCGTCCTAGTAAAAAAGAAATGGTAGTGGATCTGAGAACGCAAATCATTTCCCATAGGTTACTACATTTATGTGAAAGAGAAGCACCCTATTGGAGTGTTGCAAAATAAAGCAGAACTACCTTTAAATCAAGACAATAGGTGGAGGAAGGTTCACAAGTAAGGTATCCACTTGATTAGCATCCATATTAGTTGCATACACTATTATTACTAACTGACAATGCGCAATATTGGATATATTACATGCATTATGCACATCTGTACTTGCCAAATCCAAGAGGGTGCTCCACTTGTGCATGCATAAGTTTTAGTTAACTTCAATGGGACTATATGTTAGTTCAATTTAGTTTTCTTGAGTGCATGTCCACATATATTTAGATGCTCAATTTTGACGCATTTAGAGTTTTTATCTCTTGTGATTATTTGTCAAGTGTGGCGCATGTAGAGTTTTATCTCTTGTGATTATTTATTCATTCTTTACATAATATAATTAAGTAAAATTACTTTTTCATTCTTTACTCTCCGTTTTCTTCATTTGCAAGTTTTGCTTCTTCTTTAGATTCTATATATTGGTCTCTAGAGAAAAATATATCATGGTATCAGAGCTTTGATGAATCCAAAGGAGAAGCACACAAAGGAAGGAACAAGCTAGCTGCGAAAATTGAAAATCACATCTAACTTTGAAGAGGTGCCATGACCTATACAAAATGTTTTAGAGGTCCTACTATAGCTTGTTTGAAACTTATTTATATGATATAATATGGGATTTTTGTGGAATTCAATTCAAGTGTATGGTTTGAGAGATAATTTTAGATGAATATCGGAGGGTTGCAACATATCGTGTCTGCCTGTACCCTCCATTTAAGCCAGATATCTCTCACTCCACATGATTATATAGGAAAAATTACATACATAATTTGAAAATATCCTTTTGATATCTCAAATGGGTCTTTGATAGAATTCGATTCCATTGACTGTAGAAAAAGTTGTGATTCAATTGGGAACAAGACATCAATCACGTTTTGGAGTTTTTATTCGAGTTTACATGTATGAGATGATATTGTTTTCATAGTCTTTGAGCTTCTTTGCTATTGTATCCAGAGCCACAACATATTGGATTTAGTTCTGAGGGAGATTATTTACAATTGTAGACAAAGATTTAATCATCTCCAATCTTTGAAAGCTCAATCAAAATCTTGTCAAGTTAGTAAAATTCAAGATGATTTAGCCTTTTCACAAAAGAATCTCAAGATTGCTTTTCAAAAAGCATATACAGTTACAGTTCCAGGAAATGAGCTACAAGATGAAGTTTACAACCAGGAAACCCGCTAAGATGAGATGGGGGAAAAATAATATCTCTGCTTTGAATAACTCTTGGCCAAATTAAAGGAGAAGAAATATATAATATCTATCTTGCAGGAAGATTTGCAAAACTTTGTTGCTTCTAATGCAACTTCCTCTTTGATTCTTCTTATGATAATGTTAAATAGTTTCTACTATAGATTGTACCTTTGTTGCTACAAACTCTTGATTTTTCATTGTAGATACCAATAAAGAGAAAGTCTGTATAGATCCAACTTCAAATGCATGTCAAAATCCACATGCAAATATTGCTACTCATGAGCTTCCAACACCTAGTTCTTTTGAGTTGCATACTTGTGGAATTGGATCGAAACAACTTGTGAAGATGGGATACACTGGTGGTGGCCTTGGTAAGAATGGACAAGGGATTTCAAACCCTATTAAGCTTGTAATGAGACCATCTAGAGTCGAAATAGGTTTTGATGGGGTTTCATCAACATTATAAAGTTGTCTTGATTCCTCTACTGCTCAAATTCAATTTGTTCCAGCACTTGAGAACAACACATCATATGACTCTTCTACTGATGAGTTGTAGGATCCATCACTTAGATTTTTTTTTTGATACATATTTGGAGCTTATACAACTAGCATTAGCACAAGATTCAAACTGATCAAAGTTGGCATTATCAGACTCTCCAACATTAGCTTCAGGATCTACATATTGACATCCTCAACATCATGTTCAAAGAGAACACCATCCTATTTTTAGGTATCCACAACCATTTGTCAGTTTTCCCTCTTTCAACCCAGTGAAGAAGAGACATATTTGACAACATCTTGACAAGGTACCAACTTCGAAGATTGTGTATGGTTGGCTTGATGATTGGTCATGGAAACATCTAAGCAACTATGTCAGGAATTCCTACATATTTGTTTTATCCATGATACATAGGAATTATTCTCATCCACTCTTGACTTGAATGATTAGGCCGCAGTTAATATTTGCTTACCATTTTCATTTATTTCCTGTATTATATGCATTGTAAAATGGGTACCTAACATGGCCGTGGTTGCAGGGACCCATTCATCATCTACACCTTAGAAGTGTTCGAAGGGGTTTTGTTCCCATTGGGTTTTCCCTCTTTCCTCTTTTATGCATTGTACACGGGTACCTCATCAGGATTATTGTTAGGACCCATTCATAGTTGTGCTTCATGGGGGGTATTAGATATATTACATGAACCATCCACTACATGCACACTTCCCAAATCCAAGAGGGTGCTCCACTTGTGCATGCATAAGTTTTAGTTAACTTCACTGGGACTAGATGCCAATTCAACTTAGTTTGCTTGAGTGCATGTCCACATATCTTTAGATTCTCAACTATGACGCATGTAGAGTTTTATCTCTTGTGATTATGTATTCACTCTTTGCATAATAGAATTTAGTAAAATTGTTTTTTCATTCTCTGCTCCAAATTTTCTTCCTTTGCAAGTTTTGCTTCTTCTTTATATTATATATCTTGGCCTCTAGAGAAAATTCTAACATAATGTTATATATAATGTATCATGAATATCTGCTAGGAATTACATTCATTAGCTCTGGTGAAGGAAAATGTGATTGTGATGAAGGACTATGTAGTGGCATCAACAGTCGTTATTCACGAGGATAGTTTAAATGTGAGAAGGTGGATTTTAGAATGATGGTAAGTGACTAGCAGTTTGTGAAACTCCAAGCATTATAGTGAGTAGCCACTATGGTGCTACATTTTACAACCTAAGATCATCAAATGACCATATTCAAGTTGCAAAAGTGTTGGTTACATAAGAGTAGAGTGTCGGGAGTTGCAGACAGTTTGGGAAATGGTCTACTCATTCTCTTTCTTGTAGTCTTTACACTTCTTGGTTGTTGGCTATGTTATGAAGAAGGATCTCAAGGATCCAAACAAAGCATATACAATATGTTTCTTAGATGTTCATTGATTATTACTTCTATGATCTATCTCGAGTTACCTATGGAACTCTCTATTGTTGTGAATAATTCTCTTGTTGCATTAGAAAGACATAAAATATTTTGTACATAACCATTTTGTATTCCATTTGTTGGGAAGGTGGATAGATGTTGCTTTGAAAATACCAACACTTTAATAACAAATGACATGGAGTTTCAAGGATTTGTTGGTCTAGATGGTAGCTTGAATTTAGAAAACACAAATAAAGTGCTAGAGCATACTTTGGAACTTTTATCTATATGCCATACTCTTGTGGTTATGGATAACAAACTAGTTCGTAATGCTAGGAGATTAGAGAAGCCATTGAGAGTGGACTTAATTTTGTAGGATTTATGATATTTAATTGTCCTATTTGCACTAAATCTACCAATGTCCTTAGGGAACTTAGAGAGTCATCACATGATTTGGTGATGATTATGGGTGATCAAGATTTGACAACTTTCCATGTTGCGAAAGAATTTATAGAAATGAGAATTGCAAGCCCATAGTTGCATAAATATAAAATCTTATGGATTGTACCCTATTGTGAAGGAAATTAAAAAATCACATAATCACGGCCTCTTGTGGGAAGGTTATGACATGTTGCACTTAGTTTCAAAACAATTCAAACTATTTGCATAAGGCCTAGATCAAGTCTTACCTTGGAGAAGCTGCTATGTTTATTTTACAGGTTACAGGGAGTTGTGGCACAATGATGGAGAGTTGTGGAACTTCCAGTTGGAATCATATGCACCCTAGTTAATTGAGAGAGATTTCATAACAATGTTAATACTAAATGAAGATAAATACAATGATTGGAAGAATTGTAGAACAACACCGTGTGGCAGGATCCCAGTTTTGGTTTGATTTTAAGTTGAATTATTGGTAATTTTTATATACTTAGACTCTAGGATGAGTTGGGATAAGCTTCTGTTCAGATATAGTTGTTGTGAGGTAATATTCCATGATGAACCATACACCTTGTACATCATATACCTTTTACCAACTATAGACCATTGACTCTGTTTCGATGCATGATGGGTTTTTCATGCATGTAGACATTGAGCTTAGTTAGCGTGATGATTGTTAGATTTTTATCATTCAAGCTAGCATTATCTTAGGATATTATCTGAGAGAATAACATGCACAACAATAAACACAAGATAAAAGAGACACAAATAATTTTCCTCGGGGAAACCATAAAGGAGAAAACCCCGCAACTTCCTCAGAGATAGAATGAGCACCAATAGCAGTAGTAAAACTCGAAGACAAAAAAGATGATATCCACAGCTTGTTCTCTCTCTCACACTTGAGAGAGCTTCTCCTCTCTCACTCATGCACCCCAGTTGAGTGAGTGTGAGTGTGATAAAAAGAGAGGCTCACTCTCTATTTATATTCTTTCGTTCACTTAATGTCCACTTTAACATGTCGACCCCACTTAACAATTACTTACTAGAGCCGACATCTCTAGGAGAGTCTAATAACTCTAGTGACCCACAAATTTGGGGACTTTGACCTCCGATCAACAAGGAGGGTTAACCTTGACACAAATGTGGGGACTATTGCCCCGATTTACAATGGAGGGTTAACCTCAGTGACTTTACATGAATTTTTTACATTATTTAATCTCCCGAATGGAACATCGGGGCATGACATGACTCGATTACATTATAGATACTTCCCAGAATAAAAATCGGGCTACAATACATAAGATATATAAGTGAATATATTCCGAAGTTACAAATACATCAACACTCCCTCTTAACTAGGAAGGTATTCTCTCGATACAATTTATCAGCACAAGTCTTCTTCTCTGTATCATCTGGATCATAATCAAGTCATCTTCATTGTCAAGTCATCTTCATCAAGTCTGGATCATCACTGGATCTGGATCATCACTGGATCATCACTTGATCTGGATCGCCACTGCTAGATCATCATCAAGTCTGGATCATCACTTGAGTTGGATCGTCACTGCTGGATCATCATCAAGTTTGGATCATCACTTGATTTGGATTGTTAGTGTTGGATCATCATCATGTCTAGATCATCACTTGATTTGGATCGTCACTGCTAGATCATCATCAAGTCTGGATCATTACTTGATTTGGATCGTCACTGCTGGATCATCATCAAGTCTGGGTCATCACTGCTGGCTCATCATCAAGTCTGGATCATCACTTGATATAGATCATCATCAAAGATGGATCATCACTGAATCATCATCATCATTACTGCTTTTGCTATCTCAATCAAATGGTGCTATATCTTCATTCTTCTCGTCACAGGAAGTTCTATAGAGCCAGCGCTTTTTCATGCTGGTTGTAGGCCTAGCCTCTATGTAGGTCTTCTTCATCACTTATATTTGACCCTAATTCAGAATGGCCCACCCAACAATTACATCTAAACTCATCTTATCAGAAAGGAATGCCCATCACTCACATTTGACCTCATTTTGTCATAAAGGCCCAGCACTCACATCTGACCATGTGTAAATATATCGAGCCAGAATGGATCAGCACTTATATCTGATCATGTGCAAACACACTGCATCGAAAGGGCTCTGCACTTACATCCAACCATGTGCGAACACACCGCATCGAAAGGGCTCTGCACTTATATCCGACCATGTGCGAACACACCACATCGGAAGGGCTCTGCACTTACATACGACCATGTGCGAACACACTACATCAGAAGGGCTCTCAGTCCCAGACTGAGGATTCTTGGTAACTGACCAAGTTCCTCCATTCTACCAGAGAATGGCATCTCAGCACCAAGCTAAGTATTCCTGGTAACTGACCAGGTGCCTCCATTCCAAGAATGGCATTCAACACTTATATGTGATCGTGTAGGAACCAATCCTACAGTCACATTAGAGTGGCTCAGCACTCACATTTGACATGTAAGGAACCAATCCTCTCACCATGAAAGAATGGCTCAGCCCTTACATCTGACCATGGAAGGAACCTAATCCTCTCACCATGTCAGAATGTCTCATGGACTCATCATTTCCCCTTGGAGGGAACCTCGATCTGGAGAACACCAAGCTTCTCCCTGAAGTACTCAAACTTCACTTTGGCCATTTCTAGCATAGAATCACATCAGGGCTGATTACGTTCAAGGATAACCTACGAGCTTCGCCAGGATTTATGCTCAGACAACTTATCTCACCGACTATGCTAGAACTCCCTCTTTCGAGAGATCTCGATCTGGATCACATACTGGAGCTTCACTTCTCCTTTCTGCATCACACAAAAATGCAAGTCAGATCAAGCAAATCAAATAGTAGTTTATAAAAGAATCATACTACCTCCCAAATAGCAAGTGGCAACATCTTTTGCCTCAGCTGTACTCAGCGCCATGCATGACTCCATCCTACCAAACCAAGAGATCACACTTGATCCCATACTGAAGTAGAACCTTGAAGTGCTCTTCCTATCAATGGCACTACCTTCCCAATACGAATCCTCATAACCCTCCAGGTTAATCTTATAATTCACCTCATACTTGAGCCCATAATCAACTGTACCCTTCAGGTACCTCACTACATGCTTTGCAACCATCAGGTGAACATGTCTCAATGTGTTCATATCAAAGCAAATATCTGGTCTCATATTTGTCAGGTACATCAAGGAATAAATCATCTGATGATACATCATGGCATCAACTAAATCTGATGAAGAAACACTCAATAGCTTTAGGTTCGATGCCATAGGTGTGGTCATGGCCTTGCAGTCCATCATCCTGAACCTCTTCAGGATCTCTATTGCATACTTTAATGAGTTCCTCTTTTCTGTCAGGAACAAGTCATTGACATATAATAGGAGCATCACTGGTATTTCTCCTTCAACCTTGAAGCAAAGGTTGGAATCCGCTTTAATATTAGTAAAGTCTAGAGTCATCAGTAACCTGTCCATCCTGTCGTACCATGTCGAACCTCAAGATCTTCTGCAGTCACTCCCTCTGAAGCAGAGCATCATTCCCCCTCTGTCTTTCGTACTCTATGCACTGAAACATTCTGTACCGGAGTGACAAGTAGCTTCCTCTGCTACTAATATTCTATGTATCCATCTAGGATCATTGGATACCAAGATCCTCTTTTCCAAAATTTCTTATCGCACCCATCTGTGAGCTTATCATCCTCTATAGAATTTCATCTTCAATCTTGTAGCAAAGGTTCAGGTCTTCATCAAGCTCCTCATGTATGTGTTATCCCATGGGTGTCTTCTGAGCTCGTACAAGGCCTTCTTTCATTTGCACACATGATTCTTCCTGTCATGTGTCTCAACTCCCACTGTCTGCAAATCTTTCTTCGTAGTCTATACCTTCTTTTTGTGAGAAGCCTCGTGCTACGAATCTTGCCTTGTATCCCACGATGTTTCCATCTACTACATGATGGAACTACGAAATTCCCTTCATGTATCGATACTGCATCCTAGACATCATTCTTCTTGAATTGGTCTTCCCTTTATTCTTGGTTACTTCTTCATGGATGGAAGTTTCTGCATCAATGATGTCGCTGTATTCGTCATATTATTCTTCATATTGGATTCTTTCTTGAACTGTCGTCACTTGTTCTTCGAAACAAGTCTCATCCTTCTTTGCTTGTAGGTGATTGTACATGATCTTTCCTACAATTAAAATGCATTAGTTGTATGGTCAGAAACATTTCATAAGGTATATTCAAAATGAAAAATTCTTTTGCATCAAGATATATGATTATGCAACTATTTTAGCCAACACAACATTCATCCATATCTCAAAGAAAATTTTCTAGATGCCTTCCATCTCTACCAAAACAACATTGAGATTGTGCACTAATCCAATATGTCAGCAAAGAGGTTTCATTCTAGATAAGTAGCAATGGATAGTTGTATATCACCATGAGCTACTTACCCATCACATGCATATTAGTAGTATACTGTCATTAATGCAAACATTCTATCATGCATAATACATCAACTGAATATAAAAAAATGCATAACAAAACAATATCATGAAATGACAATGAAATACTTATCTTTATTTGTTTCATGGGTAGACTCCTTCTTGAGCCTTCTGCTTCATCATCTTCTTCATTCATGACATCATCATTTCATATCCAAATGCTAAGATGGATAAGAGGTTCTTCAATATTTGAGTCCTTCGTATTTCCTCATTGCTTGAGGGATCTTCTTTGGATGGTGAGAGCTTGATATTTAGTTGATCCCATCTTCTCTTCTCTTATTACGAGTTGAGCTTCTTCTTCTTCCCAGAGTCTGCTGAAAGTAATCACTTCCTTCTGGCACAAATTCCTCACATGAATGAATCCCATGATCCTGGGAGGCCATTCAAGGTGGTTATCACAACTTCTGCATTCTCCACTTCTTGTTCTATTGCTTCAATTTGTTCTTTGATTTGAGAGACCCTTGTAAAGTATGACTGTATGGTCTATGCATTCTGGATCTTGACATTTTTCAACTGTTTTCTCAAAGTCATCTTCCAATTTATGTTCTTCCCTTCAAATAGCTTGGTCAAGGAATCAACCATCTCTTTCAGTGTCTTTAGGGAAGACACTTGTGGTATAAGGTGATCCGTGATTGAATCAACAATGATCTTTTTGGCCTTGACCAAGTTCTTCTGGTGTAAGGCTTTTAGCCTCATCTCCCTCTGGAACTAAAACCTCTCTTCTTATGTAGGTGTCCAATTCATTTTCTTCATAGAGATCATATACTTCCATTCTTGGAATTTGTCAACTTTAACAAGCTTATCATCAAGCTGATGTGATAGATCACTTTGAAATGAGAACCTCAAATGAAAATAACAAAATATTAGATCTTACCGATTTGAGGTGTCTGTCCTGATTTCGGAGCTGGCTGATCTAGGGTTTGTCAGAGAAACCCTAATTTTCAAAACTTGGAATATTTAAGATATTATTGGATAGAAATATATACCTCTTCAAGGTGAGCTGTCCAATGTACTCCTTTTCTGAAAACAGTGGAGGGAACCTCTCGGAACAAGAAGCCCTAGTTACCAATTTATTCTACAGAAATTCCTGCTACTGTTTTTGTGGTATCTCTGAAATTAATAATCCTCTGTGTCTGAAATTTTGTACTAAGGTAGCCTCTCCTATACTTGTTCCAACAACATAGGTTTCATTAGAGTTGGTTTCACCAATCGGTAGTTATGAGTGTTTTCCCAAGGTGACCCGTTTCAGGATTGTTCAGCATAGCGAAGTTGTACAGACTGCCATGTGTCATTGTTTTATCTTCTAGGTATGAAACTTGGAAAAAATAAATTAAAATCGATGCCCTTTCTGGAACATCTTCATAAATTTCATGTGGACCTTTGTATCCCTAGTTATAGCAATTCTCCCTAGGTGTCCTATTTAGTGATGAATCCTGGAAGAGGATGGAACCCTAACTTGGAGGGATCATATATCCTAGAATATAGTGAATCTAAGTCTGAATTTTGGATAAAATCTATATCAAGATTTTATATTCGTCGTGTGAAAGTTTCAACTCTTGATCCTGATCCAATCCCGAGATATAGAGAATGTACCAAAACGTATCAGTTTTAGTATTTTAGGGTTTTTCTGGCCCAGGGTCAAACCAAAAATCTCGACCCAGGTCTCTAAAATTTGATTTTGATGAGGAGAGAAATCCTATGCTAGGATCACTCAAAAATTCTTCCTCTGTAAGAAGCTGTAATTTCCTGCACCAAAAAACTAAAAATGTCCGAAATCGAATTCCGCTTTGACAGAAAGATGCGCCCGTCAATGGAGAGTCATCCTAGCATACTTTTGCTGATGGATTGTGGAGAGAGACCTAAAAATTAAGAAGCCCTAGCTTCTGTAGCTGCACAATGTCTTCTTCTCAGGTTAGCTCTGATACCATGTTAGATTTTTATCATTTAATCTAGCATTATCTTAGGATCTTATCTGAGAGAATAACATGCACAACAATAAACAAATGAGACAAGAGACACAAAGAATTTTCCTTGGGGAAACCATAAAGGAAAAAACCCCACAACTTCCTCAGAGATAGAATGAGCACCAATAGCAGCTGTAAAACCCGAAAACAAAAAACATGATCTCCACAGCTTGTTCTCTCTCTCACACTTGAGAGAGCTTCTCCTCTCTCACTCATGCACCCCAGTTGAGTGAGTGTGAGTGTGATAAATAGAGAGGCTCACTCTCTATTTATATTCTTTCATTCACTTAATGTCCATTTTTGGATGGATTGACTAACCTTAAAAAATTTAGGGTTAAAAAAATCATTGTAGAAGAAATTTCATTGCTCACTTGCTTTTGTGCCAAATATGAAAGGGTTTCCTCCCTCTCATAGATCCTTTTGTTCCTTTCTCACCTAGAATACCTAGTCCCCCTTATATCTCCAGTTTTGTTTTAACCCATTTCAATCTCTAGCGAAGAACAAGAGAATAATTGGAAAAATGTCCTTAAAAGAGACACCAAACACAACAAAATGGAATCCCTTAATAATTCAAGAGATGACAATGCTCCATCTGACCAAATTTCAACATGATGGTGTTAGCCAAACCCTTTTTAAAATCTAAGCCGACAAGTATTTGAGCTACTAAATATTCTTAAGATGTTTGATAAGTTAAATATGCTTCAAAGAAGGCACCCAACGAATTGTCAATGTTTTAAAAAACTTCCTCCAACCAAAATTGAGTGGTAGATTCGAAAGTTTAACCCAAATAAGAGTACGATCCACTCTTTTAGAGTTAGAATTGAATGAAGGTGACCATTTCCTCCAAACAAGTGGTTATAAGTGAAATTTCCAGCATTTATCCATTACAATCTCTGAATCCTTTGTTGTATTAAACAAAAAATATATACATCCATGAGATAAAACCATAGAGTGTGGAAGATAACCTATGATAGGTTCCATAGTGCAATGTTCCTAATCCTTTAAAGTTTGAATACCAACTTTGTACCCCTAAATTCTTCCTACCATTTCCTTATTCACTATTTATATAACTTCATTAAGTTTTACTTCCTCTCCCAAAGTTATATTAACAGTTTTCCTCTTATTCCTTGAAGCCCATTGAAACCCTAAAAGTCCAGTTTATTGAGAGGGGTATTTTTATTATGGAGGAAATGCCTCCAACTAGGATAAGATCATATAATCACTCAGAGTTGATACTTTCAATCCAATAGAAATAAATCCTCTTGGAGAAATCTTCTTAGAGCTACCGATTCATAGTTTAGAGGTCTATCATATTGAAAATAAATGATAAACCGTATCTATGATAATAGTCCTAAGACATAGGACTTGACAAGTCTAGAGATGATGGGGGAAAAAATCCTGGAAACTTTACTTCTCTCTTCCTTGTTTTTTGGACACACCAATATCACTATCATTATTAAAAATTAAAGTCCACTATTTGGATTTAATTACCCCAACCTCTTTCACCTAGATTGATGCTCCACCTAGGTGTATTATCAACCTTGAAAATAAAGACCATGTTATCATATATGATAGTTCTAAAATAAATCTAGCTATGAAATCAAGTGTTTTGATGGAATCAACCAAATCCTCTTTATGAATATCATTAGAAACTTTTACTAAACTCTCCGAGGTTTATTTTTCAAGTGGTTATGACCCCAATGTATTTTTCCGAGACACAAAAACTCCTGCTCCACCTAACCACCTACTAATGAAATGAATCAACTAGATTTGCAAACCCTCATAACGATCCTCAGAGAAATCTAACAATATTCATCCATCCTCCTTTCAATTTTGATGGAATTCTGGAAAACTCAGGGGACATAGCATTATGCCATTCATTACTACCATAGTTTTAGGAAGTTGACTATGCATAAAATTTCATCAAAACATAATCATTCACCATCTTGATTCACTATATTTGTAAGGGTATCAAGGTTTCCAGTCACACTAGAGCTCCTACTTCTTCATTATTTTCCTCAATAATTTAGAAATATTAAAATAAAATCCCCAATAGTTAAATTAGGGCATGTAGAACCAAATATTTGATAAGATCCTAATGGAGATTGGATTGAAGTAATTTAGATCTTTCCAAAATGGAATATATCAATTCAAATTGTAACCAAATTACCAAATAAGTCTTAGATGATTGCCAATTTGGAATTACAAATAAGATAGGGTTTTGAAACAATCTTTATCAATTTGTTTCTACCATCACTTTAGAAATCCACTTGCGAATTTGTAGTATTCATGGAACATAACATAGTATGTAATTGGACATAACATAGAATGTAATGGTTCGTATAAGGATCATTTTATAATTTGTGAGCACATCGAAAACATATGATTTAATTCAACTGAGGATTCCATACTATGACCTGATAACCCACACACTTGATTTGATCAGCGAAATTTCTATTAAGATTCTCATTATGTAGTCGAGAAAAAAACACTACAATTCGTTGATTGACGAGAGGAACTTGTTATTGTTTATGGAATCTTATGACGTCACTAGGGGCACCTATTTCCCTTAACACACCACTCCCAATCACAAATATCATTTAGGGTTTACTCAACCCTAACACACCATTCCTCCTCCTCCTAGTGTACCTAGAAAATCCATTACTCGCTAAATAGTTTTTCTTACAAGGTTTTGAGGATTTGAATTCCACTGATGAATTGAAAATAACCTCCAAATTTGGTATTCTATTATAGTTTTCCCATCTTATTTTTTTTTTTATGTGGAGTTCCAACTACACCAAGATCCTCTCCCTACACCATCTTGAGGATTTTTTTTCTCAGAAGTGATGACCTTGTTAAAGTGTCCCAAACACTAGATGTAGTTTCTTCTAACACAACATTTCATCCCTTCTCTAGTTCCATTGATCTCTTTCCTTCATCCAAGAAGATATAGTCTCATTTGGGATAAATTTCCTTGAATGAGGCATAGAGAGAACCATAAAATTCTAGGCCTATCCCTAAAAAATACATCCTTTTAAAGTCCAATGTTTTTAGTGGTTTGAGCGGGTTCTCAACTCCAAATGTTGAAGCTTCTTATACCAATTATCTGAAGTGATAAATGCAGAAAATCAAGGAACTGTTTTTGTCTAGTGCACAAACTAACTCCGATGTACCTTTTCAATAGATAATGCAACCATCTCATGATCTAGAGTAACTTAGGCCTCTTATCACCACAACAATCTATGTTTTTTTTCCTATAGAAAGTCCAATTCCGTCTCTCCAAAATATCCAATATGAGTGACGATAAAAAAACATACTCAAATTACTCTTATAGTATAGTTATTCTAAATGGCTACATATCACCATGTTATAGCTCACCCTGAAATGATATTTATATGATTATAACATTAATTGACACTTTAGTAACCCTAACGAAACCCTAATGACCCTAATGGAATTAGAGCATCTGTAATGGAATCCATATGTACCTAATCGATCTCCAAATATACCTAATGTCATATGAAGAATACCTAATATATTCTACAAGCCATTAATCATATGTTTGAATCATTCATAATTGATGATGCATGTCACGACCCCATACCCCATAATGCATAATTATTAAGAATTTTGCTTCAAGAACCCTTGTTCTTCTTTTGAAAAATAAGGCATGGATGTTAACACACTCTTTGAAATTCATCCTTAGACTTAGAAACCACTGTAACAATCGTTCTGCCCTTCACATATCCATTCTATGATTGGAAACATCTTTTCTGCACTGGACCTATCCTTTCCACACTCCAATTTCTGAATTTCCACTGCAAAATCTAGGAGCACAATGTGTGATAGAGATATTCAACTCACGTTCCTCCTTCCACCTTCCTCCCTTCATCCTTCCACCTTTGGAACTTGGAAGTTGAAAAAACAACTTTTCGATGGAATCGTTTAACGACCTTCCACCTTTCTTTCTTCATCCTTCTGCCTTCCGAACTCGAAAGTCAGAAATGTAACCTTTCGATGGAATTAATTAGCCACGTTCGTCCTTCTACCTTCCTCCCGTCTTCTTATTAGTGCAATGTTCAACCCAACCATATGCCAGTTGTGTTCATTAATCTCTTAACACAACTGCCACCCCCGAGCTAGGAATGACTTCCACAAGGAACTAGGGAACAACAGACTCACATATAGATATATCACATCAAACACAATCAATCCAACCTACAGTTGGGTTTATCAGACGATCTAACCAAGGCAACACCAAGTTGGACTTATCAGGCTGTAGGAAATTAAGCAAAACACTGTTGGGTTTATCAAATTGAACATAGTCAATCCAACAAACAGTTGGGTTTATTAGACTCAACACAGTCAAGCCAACTTCAAAAATAAGGACCAACCAAGCCAACATATGGGTTTATCAAGCACTCAACCAAGCCATCTCACTGCTGGGTTTCACAGGATAATCATCCAAGTCAGCTAGTTGGGTTTATCATGCTGTCCAACCAAGGATTACACACATGGCTAAAATGCATAGCAAGGCAAAGTCAATCCAACACACCATTGGGTTTATCATACTGCTCAACCAAGCCAATATCCAATTAGGTTTCACAAGATGCTAAGGTAGTGGAAAGATAGCATGACTAAGCTAGTGGCTCATTCAAGAGCTACGGACACCTCCACAAGATCTATTTGACCTGGAATCCACATTACTTGCACCCCAACACAAGGAAGCATCCCCTTCTCTACTCCGCAGTCCCTCAGAATATGACTTCCCTTCCATTGCTCTTCAGGGCGTGTAGTGAAGATTCACCAACCACTCTTATATTTTCATGAGGTTCCTCTCTGCACTGGGTTTATCAAGCCCATTCCTTAGCTCTTCCACTCCTAAGTTTTGCATACAACTCAGACGCAAACCAGGGTGGTCAAAACAAAAAATCACAAGGTAACTCAACAACACAAGGGTCCACACTGTAACACAGATAACCATGTTTGCATATCACTATGTAACACAGAGAAATAGGGTTTCACTAGCACATAGGAGAAACACTGCAGAATAACTCTTCTACGACTCCAGATAGTGAACAACCCAGTAAATCATGCTGCAACACCATGAACAATCGTGACTGCTAGATTGGGAGTGAACAACACATGAATGAGTGAGCGTGTATGATCAGAATGACCAAAAAATTTAGTTGAATACCAAGATGACGGATTGGGAACACATTTTCTGGGTTGACTTTCCCCATAAGAAATAATACAGGTTTTGCAGACTGCAGGCCTGCTCAGTCACAAAAATTAGATTGCCATGCCCTACCCTACCCAAGGCATTAACTTCCTCGACCAACTTCTGGAAGAAATAAATGATTGAGTGTAGAGGAAAACATGTAGCTGAGGGTTATGGGTTTCCCCAGTGAAACCTAGTCTCATCCTATTGGCTCGGGATTTTGACTAACTCCCTTCCCTATTCCTTGTGAAATCATCCCCCCATCTCTTTCACGTTGTAGTCCCATAGCTAGATGTGGCATTTTATTCATTGCATATTTATATGATATATCAAAATATATAGTGTCTACCTCAACACCATAACTAGAGGCATCAACCTTGATCACCTATGCACAAAACACCAAATCATGGGTAGGGCCTTGACCTTGAGCTCCTTTCCATGATTATTATAATATATACATCATGTACAATTTCAATACCAAGGGGTCAAAACCAGGGTATTACATTCTCCTCCCCATTACAATAGCACTATCCTTAGTGCTTTACAAAATTGAACAAAAATTCTACATTGGCACCGCCCTCAGTGTTCTGCAAAATTGAACAAAAATGGATGTGCCAATCACATGGCAACCTCTAGCTCCCATGTATCCTGTTCAAGACCGTAGTGCTCCCATTGCACCTTCACTTGTCCAACGACTCAATTCAAGAGCATTGTGGCCTTCCTGTTGAGGATGCACAATGGCTTGGTTTGGAACTCTCCCTCGGGTTCCACTTGAATCACATCCTAATTTATCACATGTTTAGGATCATGTACATATTTCTTAAGCAAAGAAACATGAAAAAATTATGAGCTCTAGTGCTAGCAGGAAATGAAAGCCTATATGCAACTGGCCCTATCCTTTCTAGAACTTCAAAAGGCCCACAATATCTAGGTGACAACTTGGCACAATTTTCAAGCTTCAAGGAATTCTTCCTTTCCCTCACTCTGAGGTAAACATGATCCCTAACATTGAACTCTCTGTGCACTCTATGCTTGTCTGCATAGATTTTCTGTCTATCATGGGATTCTTTTAGGTTTTGCCTAATATTTGCAACCTCTTTCTCCATTTCCTTGAGCAATTTCGGACCAAGCACAATCTCGTCCACTGGATTATCCCAATTCACTGGTGTCCTACACCTTCTTCCATAGAAATATTCGCAAGGACTCATCCACAAGGATGCTTGCTATCCATTATTATAAGCAAAATCTACCAAGTGTAAATAATGTTGAAATATTGTAACTTCGAAGAATAGTCTATATGTATCTTTTTGTGGTCCCCGATGGTCCTACCGAGAGAGCCACTTGTATTACTTTGTACCCTGATGCTTCTAATCGGAAGAACTAATAAGAGTTATGAGGTAGTCCCCTCTAATTGTAAAAGTGGGTCATGAGCACCCCAGTGTGGTTACTTGAGCCTACATGTGTAACTAAAGCCTACATGATTAACTTGAGCCTACATGTCGGATGAGTTAATTAAAGTGAACGGATGAATATAAATAGAGGTGTAGAGCTCCTCATTTGGAGCACACACACTCTCGCTTGTGTAGCGCATTAGTGGAGAGAGAGAAGTAGCTGGAGAAGGAGGAGGATCAGGCTTTGATCTCCTTGTTGGTTTTACCTTCTATCTTTTTGGGCATCTATATTGAGGAATCTTTTGCTGGGTTTTTCCCTTCAGGGTTTTCCTAGGATAAATCTGTGTTGTTCTTGTGATACTGTTTCTTTCAGTGATCCTGCTTATATGATTTTGTTATGAAAATGAAATGAAATATTGATGTATTAGCTAAGCATATGAAAAGTTAACATGGTATCAGAGCCACCCTGAATAGGACAACTTTCACAAGGAAAAATAACCCTCTCTCTCTCCCCGAAAGAAATTAGGGTTTCGAGAAAACTTTTGAGTTTTGAAAAACCGATTGCATGGAAATTTGCGCCCTCCTAGAGCACATCTTTTGAGCTTGGAATCATAGTTTTTGGATGTGTGAGTCTCTGGAAAAGTCAAACCCTAGTTTGATAGCTATACTAGAAAACTGCAGAAGCTAAATCTTGCAAGTTTGATTTGGAAGGTGAAGAATTGAAATCTCTAGAATCCAAGCACACTAGTCAACTCACCTCATTCAAGCGCATCTCCTGGTAAAGTCAGTTTCTCATTCCACAAAATTTCAATTTTTTGTGATTTTCTGACAAGATGGCCCCAAGCACTAAGCTTGAGGACAAGCTAGAAGGCATAGAGAATTTTCAAGCATGGAAATACAGGATTGGTCTCATTCTCCAAGAGAATGATCTTGATAAGTATGTCAAAGAAGAAGTTTCAGAACTTGAAGAAGCTGAAGCCAAGGAGAAGCACAGAAAGGATATGATTAGAGCACAAAGGATTATTGCTGACTCCATTAAGGATCACTTGATCCCTCTAGTGTCATCCAAGAAGACTCCAAAATAAATGTATGATGCCCTTTCCAGAATGTATGAGGGAAGAAACATCAACAGGAAGATGAATCTAAGAGCTCAACTGAAGAGTACCAAGATGAGTCATGGAGAATCCATCCAAGACTACTTCACAAGGGTTTCTCAGATCAAAGAGCAACTATAAGCTGTTGTAGATAAGCTTGATCAAGATGAATTGGTTATGACTTCTCTCAATGGTCTCACTAGACCCTGGGAATCCTTCATCCAGATGATGTGTGCGAGAAAAGAAAGCATGATGTTTGAAGTAGTATGGGAAGACTGCATTCAAGAAGAGACTAGAGTGGAAAACAGAGAAGCCTTACTAAAGGAAGATGATCAAGCCCTAGCCACTCACACCAAGAAAAGAAGAAGTCAATCTAACTTCAAGAGAAGAAAATTCAAGGAGTCTCAACCTCCAAGAAGAATCCAAAGAAGAAGGGAAAATCATCCAGATAAAGACTACTCTAGCTTTCAATGTTTTCATTGTGATAAGATAGGACACATTGCCCAAAATTGTCCGATAAAGAAGCAAGAATATAAGAAGAGGATAAAAAAAAACAAAAGATATCATGCTCATCTAGCGTAAGATGAAGATGAAGAAGAAGAAGAAGAAGGACCTCCAAGAAAGCAAGTAAGAGAAGAAGATGTAGAAGAGTATGTACTATTCTCTGCACTCTCTGGGTCTATAACACCTAGAGAAGACACTTGGCTTATTGATAGTGGTGCTTCAAAGCACATGACGGGACAAAAGAAAACTCTGTCCAAACTTGAAGAAGGAAGCTCTCCTCAGAAAGTATCCCTAGGAGATGACTATCAATATCCGATCAAAGGAGTTGGTGAAGCAAGCTACAAACTTGATTCAGGTAATCCTCTAAAAATGAAAGATGTATTATATGTACATGGTTTAAAGAAGAACTTACTTTCTATCTCAGCTTTAGATAAGAAAGGATTTAGAGTTTTTTTCATAGATGGCTAAGTACTCATGTGGCCCAAAGGAAAGAATATTGAAGATGCAATCATCATTGGTGAAGAAGAAGGAGGCTTGTATAAACTCAAGGGGCACTCAGAAACAGCCTTTGTTCATGAGTCCACTGAACCTAGTGAACTATGGCATAGAAGGCTTGCCCACATCAACTACAAGGCTCTACCTCATGTGAACAAAGTAGTGATGGGATTACTAGATATGAAGATCAAGCATGAAGGCATTTGCAAAGGATGTGCAAAGGGAAAGAACATCAAGAATCCATTTCCGAAGAGTGAAACTAAAACAAAAGGTATGTTGGAATTGATTCATTATTCCAATGTCTTCTACATCCTTAAGTGGCTTTGAATATTATATTACATTCATTGATGACTTTTCAAGAAATACTTGGATATACGTCTTGAAAGCAAAGAGTGAAGTGTTTGAGAAATTCAGGGAGTTCAAAGCCTTGATAGAGAATCTTTCAGACAAGAAAATAAAGACACTTCAATCAAACAATGGAGGAGAATATACCTCAAAAGAGTTTGATGATTTTTGCAAAGATGCCAGAATCAAGAGGGAACTAACTACTCCCTACAATCCTCAATAGAATGGGGTTGCGGAAAGAAAGAACATATACATCATGGAGGCAGTGAAGACAATGATATATGATCAAGAACTGCTGTGTATGTGCATAATAGAATATCTCACGGTGCTCTTGGGTTCAAGACTCTAGAAGAGATGTTTACAGGAAAGAAGCCTGAGGTAAGTCACCTCAAGATATTTGGTTGTCCAGTATATATTCATATACCAAAAGAGAAAAGAACCAAGTTAGACCCTTCTGGAAAGAAGGGGATATTTGTTGGATATTGTGAAGTATCCAAAGCATTCAGAATCTATATTCCTGGATGCCATCACATGGAAATCAGTCGAGATGTGACATTTGATGAAGAGAAATCCCTCAAGAGGTCTAGGAAGTGCCAACATGAAGAAGTGTATGAAGAAGAGACATCTCGCAGAAATAAAGAAACTACATGTCTCCCTGAAGATGAAGGTCCTGAAGAACATGACTTAGCAGAACCTCAAGAACCTCCCATGATGGAGATGTCAAGAAAGAGAAAACCTGCTTGGACAAGAGAAATTATATGAGAGGTAGAAAGATATGGAGCTCCTGAAGGCTCCACAAGGGAAAGAAAGAAGCCTAAGACTTTTTCCAATTATGTAGCCTTGATCTGTGATCTTGTAGATCAAGAACCTACAAGCCATGAAGAAGCTATACAGAAGAAAGAATGGGTAGAAGCAATGACTGAAGAATACCAGTCAATAATGAAGAATGATGTATGGGATATAGTTCCCAAACGAGAAGGAAAGAGTATAGTATCCTCCAAATGGATATTCATAATAAAGTGTGCAGCTGACGAAAGTATCGAGAAGTATAAAGCAAGATTTGTGTCCAGAGGATTCTCTCAGAAAGAGGGAATTGATTATGAAGAAACATTGTCCCTAGTAGCATGGTATACTTCGATTAGAGCTATCATGGCACTTGCATCTATGATGAAGTGGGACTTACACCAGATGGATGTGAAAACAACTTTTCTGAATGGTGTGATCGAAGAAGAAGTATACATAGAAAAGCCACAAGGATTTGAAGTTGAAGATAGACATACTCACGTATGCAAGTTGAAGAAGGCCTTGTATGGCCTAAAACAAGCTCCTCGAGCTTGGTATGGAAGGATAGACAGTTTCCTGTCAAGCATGGGCTTCACGAAGAGTAAAGTTGATCCTAACCTTTATCTTAAGGTTGTAAAAGATGACCCTGTCATCCTACTGTTATATGTGGATGACTTATTCTTGACAGGGAATGAGAAGCAGATTATGGAAAGCAAGAAGAAACTAGCAGAAGAATTTGAGACGAAATACCTTGGGTTAATGCATTATTTCCTAGGTCTAGAAGTATGGCAAAGTTCAGAAGGAATATTTCTCAACCAGGGAGAGTATACGGTAGAGATATTAAAGAGATTCAATATGTTGGAATGAAAAGCCATGACCACACCCATGGAATCCAAATTGAAGTTGTTAGCTGATGACCCATCAGAATTAGTGGATGTGGCTCACTACAGACAGATCATTGGGTCATTGATGTATTTAACAAATACCAGACCAGACATTTTTTTTGCTGTGAACACCTTGATTCAATTTCTTGTTCAACCAAGACGGGTTCACTTAGTAGCTGCAAAACATGTGATGAGATATCTGAAAGGGACTATAGACTTTGGTCTATACTATGATGGTAGCCATGAGTATAGATTGTATGGCTACACAGATGCAGATTGGGCTGGAAGTATCTTAGACAGAGAAAGCACTTCAGGTGGATGTTATAGTCTGGGATCTGCTATGATTTCATGGTTTAGCAGAAAGAAGTCTAGTGTTGCTCTAAGCTCAGCTGAAGCAGAATAAATAGTAGCTTTCTTTGCTAGTTGTGAAGCCATATGGCTTCGAAAGCTGATGTCATGATTATTCAACCTAGAGTTGAACACTACCATGATTCTATGTGATAATCAAAGTTGTATAAAGATGACAGAGAACCCAGTATTCCACGATATATTGAAGCACATAGAAATCATGTATCTCTATATTCGAGATATGATGCAGAAGGGAGCCATAAAGCTCCAGTATGTGAGAACTGATGAACAAGTTGCTGATGTGCTGATGAAGCCTCTGTCTCGAGTAAAGTTTGAACACTTTCGAGACAAGCTTGCTGTGATTCGGAAAGACCTTCCCCGAAAGGGGGAGTAGTGATGTTGCAGTGGGATTGTATCATCCCTAGGCACTTGCCCTAAAGTGATCTGGTGACCTCGGTCCTCAAGAATGAAGAGGGATTGTATCATCTTGGGACATCTGTCCAGAATAGATCCGGTGACTTCGGTGCTCGATAATGTAGTGGGATTGTATCATCCCTGGGCATTTGCCCTAAAGTGATCTGGTGACCTCGGTCTTTGAGAATGTAGTGGGATTGCATCATCCTTGAACTTTAGTTCAAAAAGGTATCCAGAGGCTTCGGTCCCTAAGAATGTGGCAGGATTGCATCATCCTTGAACTTCGGTTCAGAAAGGTATCTGGAGGCTTCGGTCCTCGA
Organism: Pseudotsuga menziesii; assembly: GCA_001517045.1. Taxonomy (NCBI): domain Eukaryota; kingdom Viridiplantae; phylum Streptophyta; class Pinopsida; order Pinales; family Pinaceae; genus Pseudotsuga; species Pseudotsuga menziesii. The sequence goes on from LPNX011067414.1 coordinate 314,082, forward strand.
GAATGTGGAAGGATTGCATCATCCTTCAACTTCGGTTCAGAAAGGTATTTAGAGGCTTCGGTCCCCGAGAATGTGGCAAGATTACATCATCCTTGAACTTCGGTTCAAAAAGGTATCCAGAGGATTCGTTCCTCGAGAATGTGGTAGGATTGCATCATCCTTGGACCTAGTCCTAAAGTGATAGGGACTGATTATCCTGTAATCAATCCGGTGACTTAGGTTGTTGAGAATGTGGTAGGATTGCATCATCCTTGGACCTAGTCCTAAAGTGATAGGGACTGATTATCCTGTAATCAATCCGGTGACTTCGGTTGTTGATAATGTGGTAGGATTGTATCATCCCTAGACTTAGGTCCAAAAGTGATCCAAAGACTTTCGTTTTCGTGTTGTGGATTGCAGGTTGTTGCTAATGATGATGACGTACTGATCGAAAGATCAGAGTATGATGATGATGTATTGATCGAAAGATCAAAGTATGATGATGATGATGTTGTTGTTCGAAATATCAGAGTATGATGATGTTGTTGTTCGAAAGATCAGAATATGATGATGATGATGATGTTGCTATTCAAAAGATCAGAATATGATGATGATGATGTTGCTGATCGAAAGGTCAAAGTGCTAAAGATGTTGCTGCTGATCGAAGCAGTCAAAGTGTTGATGTTGCTGAAGATTGAAGACTGAAGATTGAAGATGAAGACTACATGATGTTGAAAAAGCTTCCAATGATTTATAGATGTGTTACCCTGATGATGTTGATGATGCTCTCTCTCTCTCTCATTATTGTTGTTGTTGATATTGTTGTAGAATACCCTTCTCATTAAGGGGGAGTGTTGAAATATTGTAACTTCGAAGAATATTCTATATGTATCTTTTTGTGGTCCCCAATGGTCCTACTGGGAGAACCACTTGTATTACTTTGTACCTCGATGCTTCTAATTGAAAGAACTAATAAGAGTTATGAGATAGTCCCCTCTAATTGTAAAGGTGGGTCATTAGCACCCTAGTGTGGTTACTTGAGTCTACATGTGTAACTTGAGCCTACATGATTAACTCGAGGCTACATGTCAGATGAGTTAATTAAAGTGAACGGATGAATATAAATAGAGGTGTAGCACTCCTCATTTGGAGCACACACACTCTCACTTTTGTAGCGCATTAGTGGAGAGAGAGAAGTAGCTGGAGAAGGAGGAAGATTAGGCTTTGATCTCCTTGTTGGTTTTACCTTTTATCTTTTTGGGCATCTATATTGAGGAAGCTTTTGCTGGGTTTTTCCCTTTATGGTTTTTCCAGGATAAATCTGTGTTGTTCTTATGATACTGTTTCTTTTAGTGATCTTGCTTATATGCTTTTGTTATGAAAATGAAATGAAATACTGATGTATTAGCTAAGAATATGAAAAGTTAACAAATAACCCTCCCACTTGGATGGTTTGTCCATCACATACATGTGAAGCATGTCTTCTATCACTTGATTCACTCTCTCTGTTTGTCCATCAGTCTGAGGATGGTAGGCAATGCTGAAGTTCAACTTGGTACCCAAATATGCAAACAGACCCTTCCAAAAATTGGAAGTGATGGCCTTGGGGTCCCTGTCAGAAACTATTTCCTTAAGCAATTCATGCAATCTGAAAATCTGCTTAATGAATATTTTTGCAATGGCATTAGTCTTATAAGTGGACTTGACCTGTATAAAATGTTCTGCCTTTGTCAACTTGTCCACCAAAACCATGATGGAATCATGTTGTCTCCAATTCATTGGAAATATTGTAATAAAATCCATGGAAACAACTTCCCATTTCCATTCTGGAACTGGAAAAGGTTGCAACAAACCTGCTGGGTGTTGATGCTCAACCTTAACATGCATACATTTCATGCACTTTGAAATATACTCAACAATGTCCCTTTTCATTCCTGGCCAAAAATACTACTTTCTTGCTGTAGCAATTGTCTTCTGATATCCTGGGTGGCCAGAATATGGAGCTTGATGGATCTCATCCATAACAATTCTCCTCAAATCTGCTACATTTGGAATACAAATTTTGTTTTTATAAGTAAGAAGTGTATCTTTTTGCAAGTTATATCCCTCATACCTCTTCTTAAGACTTTGCTGCTGCAATTTGTCCTTTATTTTTACATACATTCAATCTACAGCGGTATAATTAACAATCTGCTATCTCAAATATGATTGGAGAACACTAAGGGATGCCACATGCATTTCATTCACCTTCATGTTGAGTGCATCGACCACTTTGTTTTCTATTTCCTTTATGTGTTTGATTTCAATATCAAACTCACCTATAAACTCCAGCCATCTAGCTTTCCTAGAATTTAGAGTTTTCTGATCAAATAAATATTTCAGACCACAGTGGTCTGTCCTTAGCTCAAATTTTCTACCCATTAAGTAATTCCTTCACATCTTGATAGAATGTATTGTGGTTGCAAGTTCTAAATCATGAGTGGAATATTTCTTCTCATGATCCTTCAACTTTCTTGACTCATAACATATGACGTGGTTGTCTTGCATAAGAGCTCCTCCAAGTCCTTGATTACATGCATCAATACACACCACAAAATCTTTTTCTGGGTCTGCAATTTTAAGAATGGGTGCACTTGTGAGAAGATTCTTCAACTGCTGGAAGCTTTCTTCACACCTTGGTGTGCATTCAAATTTTGTTCCCTTCTTTTGAAAAGAAGTGATGGAATGTGCAACCTTGGAGAATCCTTCAATGAACCTCCTGTAGTATCCTGCAAAGTCCCATAAAAGATCTCACATCTTTCACATTTCTTGGGGTTGGCCAATTCATGATGGCCTCAATCTTTTCAGGGTCCACAGATATTCCTTCACTTGAGATAATGTGACCCAAATAATGAATCCTATCTTTGTAAAAGTCACATTTTCTTAGCTTTGCATACAACTTATGCTCCCATAGCAATTGCAATGTCAATCTCAAATGTTCTTCATGCTCTTTCTCACTCTTAAAGTAAATAAGGATGCCATCCAGGAAAACAAAAACAAACTTGTCCAAATACCTATTGAAGACACTATTCATAAGGAACATGAATGTAGTTGGTGCATTTGTGAGACCAAATGGTACCACTACAAACTCATAATGTCCATACCTTGTTCCGAAGGATGTCTTATGAATGTATTCGTCCTTGATTCTTACCTGATGGTAACTAGACCTCAATTCAACCTTGGAAAATACCTTTGCTCCTCTCATTTGATCAAAAAGGTCATCAATTTGAGGTAAATGATATTTATTCTTTACAGTGACTTGATTCAACTGTTTGTAATCTATACACAACCTGAGTGTACCATCTTTCTTTTTCACAAATAGAACTAGGTCTCCCTAAGGGGACACACTTGGCATGATATACTTCTTTTCCAACAACTCTTGCAGCTGCATCTTCAGGTCTAGAAAATTTGGTGTACTCATCCTGTAGGGTGTCTTGGACATTGGTGTTGCTCCTGGCATAAGGTCAATTGTAAAATCAATGTCCCTTTTTGGAGGAAGCCCTGGAATTTCATCAGGTAAAAAATCCCTGAATTCCTGCAATACAGGAAAGTCCTCCAACCTAGGAGTTTCATTCTCTGTTGCCTCCAAAACATGGGCTGCATATAATCTGCAACCTTTCCTACAGAACTTATTAAGCTCCATTGTTGAAATATTCCTAACATAATTCACCTTTGGAATGCCCCTTACCACCCTTGGTTTTCCTTCTTCATCCATGCATTCAAAAGTATTATTGCAACGGTCAAGCTTAACTCTGTGAGCTTCTAACCAATCCATTCCAATAAGAATATCCTAGAAACCAAGTGGTAGAACATTCAGATCTGCACAAGTGACTACCCCATTCATGACTAATGGGAATTTCCTTACCACTTCACTAACTTTCCTCTTGGTTCCAGTGGCTAGTTGAACTAACCATGATTTGCTATGCTTTAACTTCTTAAAAGCACAAATCTAAGCAACTCTAGGAGTAATATAACTATGAGTAGATCCAGGGTCAATCAAAACAAAAACAAATTACTCAACAATCTTACATGCAACTTCAACCATAGTTGACTGATGATCTACCTAGCAGTCCCCCAGTGATGCATAAATTCTAGGGATATTCCTTGCTACTTGACCCACTGTTTCAGCTTCCTGAATGCTGTGAGCTTGACTCACATACCCATTCTCAAGTGGACAATTTCTGCGCATATGGGGTCCTCCACATATCCAGCATTGGAGTGGTTCTCTTATCTCTTTTGGATCTCTTAGCTTTCCCACCATCACTCTGGCTGGATTACTCACAGATTGCGTTGGCTGCTTCGGCTAATTTTTGAAGTGAGAAGGTTTGAAATATTTCTTCCTTTGGTCAAACTTTTCATTCTTCTTATCCTTCCATGCCTTATGGATATCGGGTTTTCCTTTGTTCTGATAATAGCAATACTTGGCCTTCCTCATAGCCTCTTCTGGAGTTCTAGGTTCATCAAATTCAATTCTGTCTCTGTATGCTTGAGGTAGCCCACTTAGGAAATGTTGGATTTTCACTTTATCATCCTTGATGTACCTGAAATCCATCAACAACTACAGGAACTTGTTTGCATATTCTTCCATGGTCAGTTGCCCTAATTTGATCTCATGGAATTCCTTGATCTTTGTTGATGTAATTGTAACTTCAGAATGTATGCACTTGTATTTCCTATCTATTGTAACGCGATGTTTATTCTGGGATGTAATTGAGTCATGTCATGCCTCGATGTTCCGATCGAAAAGTTTCTATAATGTGAAAGTGATGTCAAGTCATTGTGGGTAACCTGCCTATTGGTCAAGGGTTAAAGTCCCCACAGTTGTGGGGCCCTAGGGTTATTAGACTATCCTAGTGAATTCGACCCTAGGTGAGTCATTGTAAGCCGGGGAAATAGTCCCCACCGTTGTGTTACCCTCCTATTGGTCGGAGGAGGCAAATTCCCCACAAGTTGCGGGGCACTAGGGTTATTAGAAACTCCTAGAGATGTTGGCTCTAGTAAGTAATTGTTAAGTGAGGTCGACATGTTGAAGTGGGTTTCAAGTGAACAAAAGAATATAAATAGAGAGTGAGCCTATCTATTTATCACACACACACTCACTCATTGGGGCACATGAGTGAGAGAGAGAATTTGCTGGTACAAGAGAGAGACTTCTGCTGTCAAGGAAGTTGCAGGGTTTTTCTCCTTTATGGTTTCCCCAAGGAAAAATTCTTTGTCTCTTTTGTTTTATTGCTGTGCATGTTATTCTCTCAGTTAAAGATCCTAAGATCATAATGCTATATTGAATGATAAAAATCTAACATGGTATCAGAGCTAACCTAAGAAGAAGAAATTGTGCAGCTTCATAAGCTAGGGATTTTTACTTTTTGGGTCTCTCTCCACAATCCATCAGTAAAAGTATGCTAGGATGACTCTCCATTGAAGGGCGCATCTTTCTGTCGAAGCAGAATTCGATTCCGAGCATTTTCAGTTTTGGTGTGGAAAATTAGGGCTTCTTGTAGAAGAGATATTTTTGAGTGAGCCCGACATAGGATTTATCTTCTCATCAAAATCAAAGTTTATAGACCTAGATCAATATTTTTGGTTGGGTGAAACTCCAAGAAAGTCAAACCCTAGTTTGACCACGAGCTAGAAAAACCCTAAATACTAAAACTGCTAAGTTTTGGTACATTCACTATATCTCGAGATTGGTGAAGGATCAGAAGCTAAAAATTTTAGAGGACGAAGATAAAATACTTATTTACAATGTATGGAACATTCAGCCTCATTTTCACAATATTATGGGATATATGATCCCTCCAAGTTAGGGTTCCAGCCTCTTCTAGAATTCATCCCTAAACAGGACACCTAGGGATAATTGCGATATCTTGAGCTACACAGGTCCAAATGAGATTTACGAAGATTTTCTAGAAAGGGAATGGAATTTTCTTTCTGTGGTCTAAGTTTCAGACTAATAAGATGAACCAGTGATACGTGGCAGTCCATACAACTTTGCTGTTCTGAACAGTCCTGTAATAGGTCACCTTGGGAAAATGATCATAAGTCCCAATTGGTGAAACCAATTCTGATAAAACCTATGGTGTTGGATCAGGGACTTGCGAGGTTACCTCAGTGAGAAATTTCAGACACATAGGAGTAGTAATTTCAGAGATACTATAGAATCAATAACAGGCATTTTTGCAGAAGAAATTGGAAAACTAGGGCTTCCTGTTTCGGGAGCTTCCCTCCACTATTTTCAGAAAAGGAGTACAATAGACAGCTCAATTTGAAGATATATATATTTCTATCCAATCAGATATTAAATATTCCAAGTTTTTGAAAATTAGGGTTTCTCTGATAAACCCTAGATCAGTCAGCTCCGGAACCAGGACGAACACCTCAAATCGATAAAATATAATCTTTTGCTATTTTCATTTGAGGTCCTCATTTCAAAGTGATCTATCACATCAGCTTGATGATAAGCTTGGTGAAGTTGACAACTTCCAAGAATGGAAGTATATGATCTCTCTAAAGAAAATGAATTGGACACCTACATGAGTAGAGAGGTTCCAGTTCCAGAGGGAGATGAGGCTAAAAGCCTTACACAAGAAGAACTTGGTCAAGGCCAAGAAGATCATTATTGATTCAATCATGAACAACTTGTACCACAAGTGTCTTCCCTAAAAACATCGAAGATGTTTGATTCCTTGACCAAGCTATTTGAAGGGAAGAACATAATCCGGAGTATGACCTTAAGAAACCAGTTGAAGAATGTGAAGATCCAGAATGCAGAGACCATACAGTCATACTTTACAAGGGTCTCTCAAATCAAAGAACAACTTGTAGTAGTAGAAGAAGAAGTGGAGAATGCAGAAGTGGTGATAGCCACCTTGAATGGTTTCCCAGGATCATGGGATTCATTCATGCGAGGAATGTGTGCCAAAAGGAAGAGATTAATTTTAGCAGACTCTGGGAAGAAGAAGAAGCTCGACTCATAATAAGAGAAGAGAAGATGGGAGCAACTGAAGATCAAGCTCTCACCATCCAAAGAAGATCCGTTAAGCAATGAGGAATATGAAGAGATCAACTCTTGAAGAACCCCTTATCCACCTTAACATTTGGATAAGAAACGATGATATTATGAATGAAGAAGACGATGAAGCTGAAGGCTCAAGAAGAAGTCTACCCACGAAACAAAAAAAGATAAGTATTCAATTGTCATTTCATGATATTGTTTTGTTATGCAGTTGATGTATTATGCATGATAGGATGTTTGCATTGATGACAGTATACTACTAATATGCATGTGATGGGTAAGTAGCTCATGGTGCTATACAACTCTCCATTGCTACTTATCTAGAATGAAACCTCTTTGCTGACATATTGGCTTAGTGCACAATCTCAATGTTGTCCTGGTAGAGATGGAAGGCATCTAGAAACATTTCTGTGAGATATGGATGAATGTTGTATTGGCTAAAGTAGTTGCATGATCATATATTTATGCATAAGAATTTGCTAGTATGAACATTCCTTATGAAATATTTCTAACCATACAAATGCATTTGACTTGTAGGAAAGATCGCATACAAGCAAAGAAGGATGACACTTGTTCCGAAGAACAAGTGATGATAGTTCAAGATGAAGAATAATATGACAAATGTAGTGACACCATTGATGCAGAACCTTCCAGCTATGAAGAAGTTCAAGAAGAATGATGTCTAGGATGCAGTATCGATACGTGAAGGGAAATTCATAGTTCCATCATGCAGTCGATGGAAACATCGTAGGATACAAGGAAAGATTTGAAGAGACATTTGCAGCTAGTGGGAGTTGAGACACATGATAGGCAGAATCATGTGTGCAAATGAAAGAAGGTCTTGTATGAGTTCAGAAGACACCCATGGGATAACACATACATGATGAGCTTGATGAAGATCTGAACCTATGCTACAAGGTTGATAGAGGATGACAAGCTCACAGATGGGTGTGAGAAGAACTTTTGAAAAAAAGTTCAAGATAGAGGATCTTGGTATCCAGTGTCACTCCAGTATAGAATGTTTCAATGCATAGAGTACGGAAGACAGAGGGAGTATGATGCTTTAGAGGGAGTGACTGCAGAATATCCTGAGGTTTGACATGGTACGACATGATGGATATATTACTGACGTCTCTAGGCTTTACTGAGAGTAAAGCGGATTCTAACCCTTGCTTCAAGGTTGAAGGCGGAAGACCAGTGATGCTCCTGTTATGTGTCGATGCACTATTTTCTAGGCATGGAGGTGTGGACAAGGGAAGTATGCAGTAGAGATATTGAAGAGGTTCAGGATGATATACTGCAAGGCCATGACGACACATATAGCATCAAACGTGAAGCTATTGAGTGATGCTTCATCAGAGACGGTTGATGCTACGATGCATCGTTAGATGATTGGGTCCTTGAGGTACCTGACGGATACGATACTAGATACTTTCTTTGCTGTGAACACATTGAGACATGTTCACTTGATGGTTGCAAAGGGTACAGTTGAGTATGGGCTCAAGTATGATATGAATTAGAAGATTAACTTGGAGGGTTATGTTGATTCAGAATGGGCAGTGCCATCGATAGGAAGAACACTTCAAAGTGTTGCTTCAGTATGGGATCATGTGTGATATCTTGGTTTAGTAGGAAGCAGTCCTATGTGGCAATGAGTACAGCTGAAGTAGAGTATGTTGCAGCTTGTTCAACTAGTTGTGAGGTAGTATGGCTGCAGAAGCTACTGTCTGATTTATTTTATCTCCAAATGGATGCTACTTGTATACATTGTGACAACCAGAGTTGCGTGAAGTTGTAAGAGAATCCAGTGTTTCATGACAAGTCGAAGCATATCGAGATCAAGTATCACTATATCAGGGATATGGTACAGAGGGGAGCAGTGAAGCTCTAATATGTTGTGAAGGAGGAACAGACAGCTGATGTGTTGACGAAGCCATTGGCCAGGGTGAAGTTCGAGTAATTCAGGGAGAAGCTTAGTGTTCTCCAGATCGAGGTTTCCTCCAAGGGAAAATGATGAGATCCATAGCCATTCTGACGAGTAGGTCAGATGTAAGGGTTGAGCCATTCTGTCATGGTGAGAGGATTGGTTCCTTCCATGTCAGATATGAGTGCTGAATCCATAGCTATTCTGATGAGTAGGTCAGATATAAGGGCTGAGCCATTCTATCATGGTGAGAGGATTTGGTTCCTTCCATGTCAAATATGAGTGCTAAATGCCATTCTTGGAATGGAGGTACCTAGTCAGTTACCAGGAACACTCAGTCTGGGACCAAGAGATCCATTCTAACGAGCAGGTCAGATATAAGGGCTAAGACATTCTATCATGGTTAAAGGATTAGGTTCCTCACATGTCAGATGTGAGTGCTGGCCATTCGGTCGAGTAGGAAATATGTAGGGGAAACTGCCATTCTCCTGGAGAATGGAGGCACCTAGTCAGTTACCAGGTAGCTCAGTCTGGGACTGGGGGCCATTCTGATATGACTGTAGGATTGGTTCCTACTTGATCAGATGTGAGTGCACGCCCTTTCGAGCATGCATGTTGGATTGGTTTCTCACATGTGTCAGATGTAAGTGCAGAGCCCTTTCGAACATGCATGTTGGATTGGTTCCTTGCATGTGTCGAATGTAAGTGCAGAGCCTTTTCGAACTTGCATGTTGGATTGGTTCCTCGCATGTGTCGGATGTAAGTGCATAGCCTTTTTGAACATGTATGTTGGATTGGTTCCTCACATGTGTCAAATATAAGTGCTGAGCCTTTTTGAACATGCATGTTGGATTGGTTCCTCGCATGTGTCAAATGTGAGTGCTGGGGATTTCTGATGTGATTATAGGATTAGTTCCTATATGATTAGATGTGAGTGTTGGGCATGGATTTCTGACAAGTAGGTTAGATGTAAGTGCTAGGCAGGCCATTCTGACTTAAGTGTCATATATAAGCACTGAAGAAGACCTACATGGAGGCTAGGCCTACATCCAGCATGACAAATGACTGGCTCTGTAGAACTTCCTAGGACGAGAAGAATCAAGAGATAGAACCCATGATGATGATCCAACAGAGATGTTCCAAAACTAGTGATGATCCAGATCCAGTGATGATGTTTAGTGATGATCCATATCGAGTGATGATCCAGATCCAGTGATGATGACCCGTGATGATTCAGATCGAGTGATGATCCAGATCCTAAGATGAAGATGACTTGAAGATGAAGATGACTTGAAGACGAAGATGAATTGAAGATGCAGATGACAAGATGATCCAGAGAAGAAGACCAATGATGAAAATTGTGTCGAGAGAATACCTTCCTAGTTAAGAGGGAGCGTTGATGTAATTGTAACTTCAAAATGTATTCACTTGTATTTCCTATCTATTGTAACCTGATGTTTATTCCAGGATGTACTTGAGTCATGTCATGCCCCGATGTTCCGATCGAGAAGTTTCTATAATGTGAAAGTCATGTCAAGTCATTGTGGGTAACTCACCTATTAGTCAAGGGTTAAAGTCCCCACAGTTGTGGGGCCCTAGGGTTATTAGAATATCCTAGTGAATTTGACCCTAGGTGAGTCATTGTAAGTCAGGGCAATAGTCCCCACCATTGTGTTACCCTCCTATTGGTCGGAGGAGGCAAAGTTCCCACAAGTTGTGGGGCACTAGGGTTATTAGACACTCCTGAAGATGTTGGCTCCAGTAAGTAATTGTTAAGTGAGGCCGACATGTTGGAGTGGGTTTCAAGTGAACGAAAGAATATAAATAGAGAGTGAGCCTCTCTATTTATCACACACACACACACTCATTAGGGCGCATGAGTGAGAGAGAGAATTTGCTGGGACAAGAGAGAGACTACTTCTGTCAAGGAGATCATCTTTATGTTTTTAGGTTTTACCTTTGGTGTTGATTCTATCTCTGAGGAAGTTATGGGGTTTTTCTCCTTTATGGTTTCCCTAAGGAAAAATTCTTTGTCTCTTTTGTTTTATTGCTGTGCATGTTATTCTCTCAGTTAAAGATCCTAAGATCATATTGCTAGCTTGAATGATAAAAATATAACAGTCTTATCATCATAGTACTTGTCAGAGAGGTACTTCTGCTTGAAATACTTCTTGAACTATTTACACACAATATTTCTGTCATTGATATTCCTCACCTGCCTAAGGTGCTCCCACCATATAGATGCTCTTCCATTCAGATTGAAGATGGCTACCCTAGCTTTCATATTTCATGAGTAGTCTTGGACTTGGAAATATCTCTTCATCCCAAGAAGCCAAGCTTCAGCTTCTTGATGAGTCTTTACCTCACCATTAAAGGTAGGAGATCTTTCCTTCTTAAACTCATCATGTGAACTATTCCTGTAATGCCTCTTCCTCTTCTCTTTGTGAGATGAAGAGATAGAACCCCCAGTGGATCCTTTAGAGTCCAATGACCCACTAGAATACCTTCTTCTTCTTCCGGTGCTTCTTTTTCTTCCTTCTAGACATACTGCATGACGCCCAGATCTCATCCACCTTTGGATATCTGTCAAACTCTGCCACATGGCTGCATCAACTGATTCTTCTCTTCTTGAGATTTAATCAGGCTTCTCATGGTGGCTGCAATATCTAGTGGAGTATATTGATATCTTCTGCCATTAGAATCTGTCGTGACATTTCGAAGTTAGACATTTTCACCCATGGCATATTCCTCGTGCTTATAGGGACTCTTTGCATCATTCATGCTGTAGGTTCTTATGGATAAGCCAAAATCAAATTTTCTAATCTGCACTACGACTCTGCAAAAATGTGTTAATCAACACAATTGTTAGTTGCATGACAAATTCAGAATTAGAAAACCATTTACTTACTGTCCACTTTGCCCATCTAGGCCTAATGATATAACCAATAGCTCTGTTAACTGTTCAACTTGGCCCATTTAGGCCCTAGTGCTGCAACCAACAGCTTTGATACCACAATGTCACATCCCCATACCCCATAATGCGGAATTATTAAAATTTTTCCTTCAAGAACCCTTGTTCTCTTTTTGAAACACATGGCATGGAAATTAACACACATCTTCAACTTTCATCCTCAGGATTAGAAACCACTGTAACAGTCGTTCCTCCCTTCATAGATCCGTTTTGTGACTGGAAACATCTTTTCCACACTGGACCCATCCTTTCCGCACTCCTCTTTCTACCTTTTCATTGCAGAATCTGGGAACCGGGAGCACAATGTGTGAGAGAGATATTCAACTCACGTTCCGTATTCTTCCTTCTTCCCTTTCACCTTCCGCCTCTAGAACTCGGAAGTTAGAAAAACAACTTTTCGATGGAATCGTTTAACGACCTTTCATTTTTCGCCTTCCTCTCTTCTGCCTTCCACCTTAAGAACTCAGAAGTCTGAAAAGTTACCTTTCAATGAAATTACTCAGCCACGTTCCACCTTCTTCCTTTCCGCCCTCTAGTGCAGAACTCAGGAATAAAAAGACTAACAAACAATAGAATCCTGTATCCATGGTTCCTCCTTCCACATTTTGCCCTTCCGCCCTCCAGTGCAAAACTTGGGAATCAGAAAACTAACTTTTACCTTAGAAATTTTCTGCACTTTTCCACTTCCTCCCTCTACCTCCTGCAGGTAGATCCCAGGGTGCTGAAAATCGACATTCTTCCTTGTTTCAACTGCTCTTTTTCGATTTCCTCCTTTCGCCTTCCCCAGGCGGATTTCAAGGGGCGGAAATGCTAAGTCAGATGCATTCTAACTCTGTAGCAGGATTCTAGGCTCCATGAACTTAGGCAAAATGCATTAAAACATACAAGGCATAAACAAATGCAAATGCAAAAACATTCATCAATAGTAAACTCTATTGAAACATTCCAAGCATTCATCATATTCATTCATTCATAAGCAACTGCATTGCATATACTATAATGACAGAGAATACTTATCTTGATGATGAAGTTGTCCTGCAACTAGCTATGTCGCTGCAACTTTCCACCCAACCATAGGCCAGTTGTGTTCATTAATCTCTCAACACAATTTCCACCCTTGAGCTGGGCATGACTTCCATAAGGAACCAGGGAACAACAGACTCAAACACAACTAGATCACATCAAACACAGTCAAGCTAACCTATAGTTGGGTTTATTAGACTATCCAGCCAAGCCAACACCAAGTTGGGTTTATCAGGCTGCAGGCAATTAAGACAAATATTGCTGGGTTTATCGGACTGAACACAGTTAAGCCAACATCCAGTTCAATTTATCATACTGAACACAGTCAAGCCAACATCCACAATAAGGACCATCTAAGACAACAGATGGGTTTATCAGGCACTTAGCCAAGCCATTTCACTACTAGGTTTCATAGGATAATCAACCAAGCCAACTAGTTGAGTTTATCAGGCTATCCAACAAAGGATTACACACAAGGTCAAAATGCATAACAAGGCACAGTCAAGTCAACACACCGTTGGGTTTATCATATTGCTCAACCAACCCAATATCCACTAGAAGGACCTTGTCCTTGAGATACTTGCCATGATTATCATAATATATACATCATGTACAATTTCAATACCATGGGGTCAAAACCGGGGTATTACAATGCCACCTCAAGACATGCCAATAGTTCAATCCAACTCAATTTCCAATGAAAAAACATGGTTTTGACGACACATGTACCTTTCCTTCAGGAATTTAATGTGTCCATACTTCTGTCTTTCAAGAAAAGATCACGTGCACTGGAAAATGCACAAAAATTAAATAAAAACTCAAAATTCACTAAATTGAATGGTTGGAAAAGTAAATTTTCAGGTGTAAATCCTCAAAACCACTCCAACTATCTCAACCACACCCAATAAAACATAAATAAAACATTCATGGATGAGATGTTGGGCTCAAACACTCAAAAAAATGTTATTCTAGAGGAAATGGTCCTAATCCCCTAAGGTTTTACATCCATTCCTCCTTTGAAATGATTATTTTTGAGAATGCATTGTCCCTTGATCAATTATGTCCACTATCATTATTGGCTTCCATATTTTGTTCATGAATGATTTTGAAGGCTTGGGAGGAGTTAGTCATAATTGGATCAAGTTTAGAGGGAGCCAGACAAAGATTTCAGATGCGTTGACAACAATATTAGGTTATATTTGTAATTTTTGCTCTTTTATTCAATAATAGAGATCTA
>LPNX011067414.1:328276-396582 GCA_001517045.1 Pseudotsuga menziesii
GTCAAAGTTGATTTATGATGTTATTCATGCTTTCATGTTTACCTAAATATTTGAGAATGGTTTTGTATTTCTTGTGTACAAGTTCTAATATTCATTAAGTGAGTTGATTTGGATCCAGGTACCTTATCCCATATCTTTATCAATTGGCCATGCTTTCTTCTTGTCTCTTTGGTTAATTGTATGAATATAAGTCAATAATCCTAGGGGAACCTAAGTAGTTGTCTTTCCATTTTCTCCATGATAGTTAGCCCTAGTTATTCAGGGGGATTTCCCCAAAACATAACTGGTGACTCCACTAGGGAATATTTTCTTGAATTCTTCTCTAGAGGGCCTTTTAAGGACTATTTTTTATAGATTTTCTTGATTACTTAGAAACCTTTATATATAGAATATTCCTTTACCTTGATTTAGATTGAAATATTGCAATTTTTTTAGGGTTTTTGACTTTTTAGACACCTGTAGGAAGTATATGCTCTCTCTAGAAGGCATAGAATCATTTTCATTCTCTTATAATTCCTAATAGGTGCATGTGCATGCACCTTTTCTTAGAAATAAGTGCGTGTGCCTTGGGAAAGAGACATTTTTTCCATGTTCTATATTTTTTTCTTTGGTTGTAGTTTAGCGTTTAAGGGGTATTGCGCACTATTTATGGTTCTTGAATTGGTTTACAAGCATTATTTTGGGATCACTTGAGCCTCTTTTCCTTCATTTTAGTATCTCATGCACTAGCCTCCATCATTTTAGGGAAGAAAGGTCCCCTCCTCCACTTTTCTAAGGATTAGTGCACCTTTCATGCATGATGACCCTAAGTTGGCTAGATAAGTGTGTCGCTTTTTGTTAATTAAAGTGTTCCTATGGCCGAGGTGAGGCCACCAATATACCCGGGGTTTACATATTGACATATAATGTTCTGCAAGTACAAATTTACGCAAAAGTTCAAGGGTTAGGAGGATGTGTACCGTTACAAAATGAAGGTTGATCTAATCCTTTCTTTGATTCCTCCTCTTTCCCTCTAATCAAGGAACTTGAAAAAGCACTTCAAACTGTCCTCAAACTGATTTAACCAAATGCAAGATATTGATATTCAAAAGAACATGAAACCCTGATCTTATAAGCATCAATATACAATCAAAAGTTGAGACATACACAATGATTTGGAAATGGAAGAATGTCAAATATTTATTAATCAATGAAACAAGTACAAAATATACCTTCTCATCATTCAATACACCTCGTGAAACCTTCAATCTGGATCTTTTGCTTCTCTCCTCCAAGTATCCTAACCTCCAAACTTTGCAACAAAGGTAGATGGAAACTAGGGCATAGGTGAGGGGGATATGAGTCCAAATTCTCTCAGGATGACAATACTTTAGGCCAATTCATTTTCATGTTCCCCTCTCCCTCTCTTATATAGAAAATGGAAGCTATAGTGTCAAGGAAGGAGAAGTTACAACCGAGGAGGTAGTTCCAAAACCACCCATTTTTTTGAGATTTTTTTTATATATATTTGTAGGCATTTTTTAGGTACACGCTAGTGTACAAAAGGAAATTCACATGTAACATGCTAGTGGAACACTACCAACACGTGTGTGCAAGGTAAAAAATGCTAGTGGACCATGTGCAAGGGGCATTTTTGGGAAAAAATGCCATTTTTAGGTTTTTTCTAGGGTTTTTTAGGAGATGATTTGGTCTAGAAACATGTTCATAAACCTCCTAAGTATCCAATGGATCAAGAAATTAGAGGTATGGGAATGCTACAGAAGACCCAAATATGGCTCTTCCATCCATTGAATGTCCTCTGGGTGAGTGACAATAAGGTCATGCAAGTGTCGTCATGCGACCAAAACATGTAAGTTTCCTCATAGATGAAGAAGTACCAATTTTGGATATAACACATATCCAAAATTTAGTCATACAAATGACCTTCACAAAACTTACATACACACATTTAATACAATGTTTTCCAGTTCAAACTCCACACCCAATAATAATAATAAATTCCACAACTAGAATCATGAACAAACTGCACACTCCATAAAAACAATGAATTTCAAACATAGATCTATAGCTGTTGTCTATCAAAATGTCAATATTTCCCTTTCAATGACAGGTGCCATCCACATCAACCAAGTCTGTGTAATATATTTCGAGGCACTCAACTCCATCACTAGATTGAAATATTTGAAAATATTGGTGTCAGCTGAATTTGGCGATGAATTGAGAAGTGCTAGAGAGTGAGTGATACCGACATTCACTTTCCCGATAAAAAGAAACCCCAAAGAAAGGGTTTAATTAACAGATAAATATTGCGAAAAACCTTTGAAACATGAAGGTTCACAGGTGATAATAGTTTGCAATAGACTTAAAAGAAAAGATCCCGCAAGCAAGGGCCATGGACTTGAGAAATAACCATACCATATTCTATATTTCAATGGTAGTGTTGATTGGTCCGTATTCATTCTCCTCATCCAATACATTCAACATTCCATTCCAAACAATATCCATAATGTCTTATGTTATAGCATGAAATATTGTCGTTGAAGGAACCCCACGGTGAACTCCATTTTGTCATTGTCAAGATAATTTTCTATCTCCTCTATTAAAGTATGACTCATGTCTCTTTCATCTTCATTTTTATCATAAATAGGTACTGTATATTTCTCAACAATTTTCTCCTGATCAATTTCATCCTGTGGTATACTAACAAATGACTTGTCTTTTCTCCTCATTTCAGATTTCTTATCTAGGACATCCATGTCTTCAATAAATTGTTCTTGCTCCAGCGAAATCTCCTCTTCTTCATCATCTTGCTTGATTTTGCAAGTTAGATACTCAAGTTCTAAATAATCTCTCTTTGCTAGATCATTTCCAATTGCTTCATCATCATGTGTGAATACCTCTTCATGTTCCCAATAGTCTTCTTCATCATCAAAGAAAAAAACGTAATAGGCTATTGTAAAGATCCCCATGGGAGGGAGTGGCTTCTCTACACAAGCCGCTCACCCACAATTTGCACGGTAATCTCATGATCACGATGGAAACAATCTCTTATACCAACCTCAGATCTGATACTAAATAGGAAGAATTATTGCAAAGAGTGAATCGCACAAAACAAACATTTCTTTTATTAATCAAAGATTGAGTTACATATATAGGAATATATTATCGAGTTTAATAGATCTAGATCTAGATCTGTAGAATGTCGATCTAAATGGCTAACTAAGGAATATGTAAAAAACCCAATTCTAGGTAAACATTATCTTTAACTCTTTCTTTTGCTACTAGGTTGTTCTTAATTTTCTTGTGTGCGTTTGGTGGCCTCACTTTGTAACACATTAATTTGCAGAGAAATAGTATGTAGTGTGGAGAAAACAAATAGCTAAGAGGCATAACAAGTTCTCTCAAGAAAATGTGGATGGTATTCTTTGTAAACAAAAAATTGAATTTGCCTTCTTTCTAGAAAGAGGCGCTGGTAAAAAACACAAGGTCACAACAGGTGTAAGAAAGTTATGTGCAATTCATACTTCAAATCTGTAGAATGATTAATATAATACAATACAATGCTATATTGTTCATAATTGATTTTGGAAGATAACCTCACTCCTTACAAAGTCTTTTTTCAATGAAATTGTAATGGTTAACTACATAGTAGCACATATTAAGTGATATACAAGTTGCTATTAATATGCTCCACTCAACCATGACACTTGACTTTGGCTAGATATATAGGAAGGAATCATATCATTGGGCATTTAACACCTATTTATAGATTAAGATAAATAGATCTTAAAATTCGTGTAGAGCACACTTGTAAGTATAATTAATGCATGCACTAAACACACTTCAAGCTAGAGCTATCCGAAGCAGCAGTGGAATTGCAGAGAAGATAAAAAATGGGCAATGTATATGTGTGTGCACGTGGGTATGTGTGTGCATATGTATGTTTATGCATATGTGTGCATAATAAAAGGGAATGAAAATTAAGCTCATTGGACCATCCGTATAAAAGAATGGTTGGTATTGTCAAGATTGAACCGGTTCGCGATGACGAGGGTTTCGGTGAGGGTTCTGCAGAGGGTCTCGGCATGGGTTTTGGCGAGGTTTTTGCAGGATGCAACCTTCTAATGGGCGTGGTGCCTTTAGGCCATTTTTATGTTCCATGCTGTTTTTTTTCTCATCCTCTGCTTGCTGTTTTTTATACGCTTTTTTCCTGTCTCTACTTGTCCTTTGTGCACAGAGGTTTTCTCTTTCCATGGATGTCTTCAAGCTGGAGCCAACGACTGGAGTCCCTCCTCATTAGCTGAGGAATAGTACCAACCAGTTTAATCAAGTGGGAATTGTACATAGCAGTTGGTTTTGGCTAATCCAAGAAAGGTTTTTTTATTTTTTATTTTTATTTTTATTTTTCAGTTTTTGCCACCTTTTTCTGTGAGTTTGTGTTGTTTGACTCCTAGCCGTTCTTTTTGACCCATCTGACCGGGCATATTGCGATTGAGGGTTTCTTGTACCCTTCGATGTCTCTGTCTGTCTCTGTCATCAACCTTAAGGTCGTGGGTTATGATTAATTTCTTTTTACACCCTTTGATTGTCCCGATGAATTGAACCCTGTTTGCGGATTGGGGGGATTTGAACCCTTTTCATTTTTATTCTCTATTTTCAAAGGTTTTTAGGGTTAAGCATTGGCTTTGATTCCTTTCCATATGTTGGCCCGGTAGTTTGTGCCTTGTTTGTGATCTGGGGGGTATAAACCCTAATCATTTCTTTTAGAGGATCCTGAGGTTGTGATTGTTCTTTTTTGGGTTAGCGGTCCGGTTAGCATCCTTTGGGGATTTGGATCTATCCTCATGTCGAAATATTTTGAGGATTTTCCTGACCCACCAGTTGACTCTGCAACAGCTCAGTTCCGTCGACGTCGAAAGGAAAAATCCCACAAAGTCCTAGATGGTAAATTACGTTATGTGGTAGGACGTGATATCTTCATGGACAGAGTTGAAGCATTATTTGCACGTGCTTTGGTTGGCCGTCTTGAATATGCCTCTATGGATAAAAAAGAATGGTTTTGCTGGGCGATTGAAAACTGGAAACCCTTTCTCTCATATGTACCTGCTATCAGCCTTCTTGTCAGGGGTTGGATTGTGTTCGTCTTCATTGAGGATGACCATGCCACCCAGGTTTTGCAGAGACTCTGGAGAGTTGGAAAAGGATCGTTGGTACTTGATCGTTGGCATGCCAACTTTGATCCTGCAAGAGAAAGGATTAGAAAAAGGCACATGTGGACATTGCTTCCAGGCCTCCCCTTCCCTCTGTGGAATCGCTCTCTACTCGAGGGTGTAGGCAACACCATTGGACGTTTCGTGGTGCTCGAAGAGGAATTTATGCACTCCTTTGATAAGAGACTGGCTAAAATATTAGTGGAAGTTGATATTACTCGGGGCTTACCAGCAAATGTTGAAATTATTTGTAATGAGAGACTGCTCATCCAACGCTTGGATTATCAAGGGATTCCCTTTAGATGTAGCATCTGTCGGGAAACAGGTCATCTTCATCGACAGTGCAAGTCTTTCGGTAAGGTCACTTCCACTCTTGTTCTTCGATCTCCTCCTGCTACCTCATTGGAAAATAAGGTATGTACACCAGTCTCTCCTTTCCCATCTTTTGAACAACTTAAAAATGTAGGTTCTTTTTATGATGAGCCTACGGATCAAGAGTTGGATTATTTGGACTCTGTTAGTGTACCACGAAATTCTTTAGCTATCAATGAGGCCCCTAAATCTTTAGTTTTTTCTCCACCATCTGATGATACCCTCCCTGCAGATCCCCTAGCTGAGATTCCTTCCTCTTCTAATTTTATCACTCCCCATACTCACATGGAGGCTGCTTGTATCTCTCCTTTGCAGAGCCCCATGGTTGAGACTTCTGTTCCTTTTTTCCCTCAATCTGATCCTGTGAACACTTCTCCTCATCTGGATTCTTTTCCTATGGAGTGTCCTCGGATTGACCCTCCTCTTCAGATTGTGGAAAAGTCCTCAAAATTCATCAACCAGGTGTCTGCACTCCATCCTCCCCTTTTTTCTGAAGCCGATTTTCCTCCCCTTGATAGGACTGGTCCCAACCATGTTTCCCCTCTCAGTCCGGTCATTTCTCCAACTTTTTTTGATCCATCCCTGCAGAAGACTATGAACATTTTTACTGACAGAACCCCTCTATCCCCCTCGGTATTGCCTCTTGAATCCATTAGATTCGAAAATGTTACGATAAGAAAGAAGAAATCTAAAAATCCTTCCAAGGATATAACAGACTCTTTGCCTGCTCCTTATATCCCCTTATCAGCCAGACTCAAAGCTGCGGATAGTCATCCATCCTCTCATCTTCCAAGGGACCTTAGAGCATAGAGCCCTATTCAGATTGCTCCCTAATGCGTTTTCTCACTCTAAATGTTAGAGGCTTGGGGGGCTTAGCCAAGCAAAAAAGCCTTCGCCATTTGATTTCCTCACTCTCTCCAGATGTAATTCTCCTGCAAGAAACCATGACTAGTATTTATCCTGCATTATTTGATTTTTCCAAGCTCTGTTCGGGGTGGGAATTCTGCGCCATTAAAGCGAAAGGCCTCTCTGGTTGGAATCCTAAACTTCTTAGCTGTAAGGCCTTCCACACTGTAGCAGGTATTCTTCTAAAAGCTTCTCTCAGAAGCTCTTCTTTAGAACTTTCTATTCTAAATTGTTATGGCCCATATATTAATAGAGTCTCCTTCTGGAATGCCGCTGCTGCTGGTGGACTTCTCTCTCTTCCCAACCTCATTCTGGCTGGTGATTTAAATTTCACTTTAAATGCTTCAGAGATTTGGGGTTCGAAAGCGCATGTGGATCCTTTGGGTCCTTTCTTCTCTAATTTATTCTCAGACCATCATCTGGTGGATGTGGCTCCCACCTGTGTAGGCCCCACATGGAGGAATGGTAGGATGGGGGAAGAGGGTATATCCAAGAGACTAGACCGTTATCTTTTATCTAATCAACTTGTCCTTTCTCTTCCAAGATATAGAGTTTGGACCCATAGATGTGGTTTATCTGACCATTTTCCGGTAATCCTTGATTGGCAGGATCATCGGACTGATTGTGCATTTCCCTTCAAATTTAATCAATCTTGGTTATCAAATGAGGAATTTAAGAAAATGATAAGGGCTGAATGGCCACTTATTCTCTCAGATAACCCTTTTGATCCCATGTTTGATCTCTCTTATAAGCTCCGGATCTTAAAAGCCAAAGTCAAATCTTGGACTAAACTTGAGACCAAAAAGATGAAGGATAGATCTATCCTTTTGGAGGAAATTAACTCCCTTCTTTCTTCCTCGGTTTCTGCTCTCCTGTCTGATGATCAACAGCTTAGACTCCTTTCTCTTAAGGCTGAACTTAACAAAGTGATTGATCATGAACTCTATTCTGCTAGACTTAAAAGTCGGATCACATGGGATTCGAATGGGGATGCAAATACTAAGTTTTTTCATGCAGTGGCCTCTGCTCGAAAAAACCATAATGTGATTTGGAGTTTACAAAATGAAATTGTTGATTGGGTCACGGATGAACAAAATATCAAATCTCTTGGGATCCGTCATTTCAGAAATATTTTTGAAGATGACAATCTGACCTCCATATCTGCTCAACTTAAAATTATCAGATTATTTCCTTCCTTTTTTGAGCTTGATGAGAAAGAGGTTTTTTCGCGTGCTGTCAACATTTCTGAAGTTGAAAAATCCCTCAAATCTTTCAAAAAAGACAAGGCCCCAGACCTGGATGGATGGCCAGTTGAATTTTACTTGACTTTCTTAGATCTGCTGGGCCCTCACCTCGTTAAGATGGTTGAATCCTCTAGAATTCTTGGTAAAGTGTCTCCAGCTATCAATTCTACCTTTATTACTCTTATTCCAAAGGTTGATAGGCCTGTTAATTTTGCAGACTTCCGCCCTATTTCTCTTTGCAACTTATGTTACAAACTGATCTCAAAAATTGCTGCCATGAGACTCAAGCCATTCTTAGACCATTTCTCCTCAGCAATTTGGTTTCCTCAAAAATTGCCAGATCCTTGATCCCATAGGGATCACCCAAGAAGTCTTACATACTGTAAAAACTCGGAAGAGAAATGCTCTCATTCTGAAATTAGACTTGTCCAAGGCCTTTGATAGGGTTAACTGGTCCTTTGTTCGCATTATCCTCTTACAAATTGACATTCCTTTGGTCGGGGTGAATTGGATTATGGGATGTCTCTCTTCTGTTCAATTTGATGTTCTTGTTAATGGCTCCCCTTCTTCCTTTTTCCCTGCCTCTCGGGGAATCAGACAAGGCTGTCCATTATCCGCCTTGCTGTTTATCTTGGTTATAGAAGGCCTCAGCCTTTTGATTGAGGAGGCTAGAAGACAGGGTAAGATCAAAGGAATAAAAATCTCGGCCCGTCTCTCTCTCACTCACTTATTGTTTGTGGATGATGTGATATTATTTGGGTTTGGCTCTCATGAGGAATGGTGGGCTTTCAAGGATATTCCGGATATTTTTTGTGAAGCCTTCGGTATGAGTATAAATATTAATAAGTCCAGTTTCCTTCATAATGATCTTGATGAAAATACCCTCCGTAATATAGTTGGTCACATTCCTTACAGATCTGACTCTCTGTCCAATGGATTTGTTTATCTTGGATGCAATCTGAAGCCATCTGGTTACCAGATAAAATATTGGTTTTGGCTTGTTACTAAACCGCATGCTATCTATTGGAGGCCGTCTTGTTCTTATCAGATCAGTTCTTTCGAGTATCCCTGTTTACTGGTTATCCCTTTTCCCAATTCCTACGTCCATTCTTGACAGACTCAGAAAAGTTATTTTCTCCTTTCTTTAGGGTTCCTCTGCAAACAAAAATAAATTTCATCTCATGGATTGGAAATTGCTGGCTCGATCGATTTCTTAGGGAGGTTGGGGGATCAAACATTTTCCAAGTTTCAGCCTCTCGTTAAGAATGAAAAGTTTCTGGTTGGTGCTTAAAAGCTCGGGCATTTGGAACAAGCTCATCTCTGTCAAATATCTAAAAAACAAACGTGTTCATATATGGTTAAGAGAAAAGAGATTTATAGTAGGGAATGTTTCTATTTTATGGAGAGGTTTTATGGATACTCTGCAGTGGATTGGTAAAGGATTGATATGGACTGTTGGAAATGGCTCTTCTATTCGGATTGGTGCTGATACTATGGTTGGATTGGGTTCAAATTTCATTCTTCCTGTTGGTTTGAGGGAGTATTTAGAAGATTATGGCATTGTAACATTAAACCAAGCCAAAAATCTTTCTCCATCGGCCTCTTCTTATTGGTACTCGGCGACTGATCTTGACCTGTGTAATGAATGGAAATCTCTGTGGGATCATTATACTTGGGGTTTGGAATATGGCAGGATTTTTTTAACAGACCAATGATGATTCTCTTCTCTGGACTCATTCAAAATATGTTGGCTCCATTTCGGCTGCTAAAGGATATGAGTGCATTTTACAAAACTGTTTTGATGCCCCAGATCTGTCGTTGGAATTTATTTGGCATCAACCTATCCCTCTGAAAATTATTTGCTTTACTTGGCTTCTGGCTAAAGACCGTATTCTTACATGGGATCAATTGCAGAAAAAAGGTTTTCAGGGGCCTGGCAGATGCATCTTGTGTGAAAGCAATTTGGAGGATATATCCCATCTCTTTTTATCTTGCCCCACCAGCGTGAAAATCTTAACCCATTTTGCTGCAAAATTTGGTTTTGTCTTCCCCATCCATGATTCTGTTTCCTCCCTGCTTATTCAGTGGTTTAGCTCCCATTTGTGCAAGGCTTCCTTTAGATATCTGCCTATTTTTATTTTTTGGAATATTTGGATCCTGCGTAACAAATGCATCTTTGAAAATTGGAAACCATTCATTCCAGCTTTAATTTACAGAATTGATGGTCATTTAAACTCTCACCCTGCTCCTTCTAAATCTTTAAAAGTTCGGACAGTTGGACCTAAACCTGTGATGACCTTTCCCTGTGGTTATTTTGATGGAGTTGCTGCTAACAATGTGGGTGGATTGGGATTTTTTATCTATCTAAATGATCATCACTATTTCTGTTTCTCCATTGGTAGTGGTCATGGTTCAAATACTAGAGCTGAACTATTGGCTTCATGGGCTGTTCTTAAGGTCAGCCAATTGATGGGTATCCCAATTCATGTGATTTTTGGAGACTCATAAGTAATAATTCCTTGGCTCAATCGATCGTCGGCACTTGATGTTCCTTCTCTGATGCATTGGTGTAAAGAGATAAGAATTTTGCTTCATTTGGCCCCTCAGGTGATCTTCAAGCACATTTTCCGGGAGCATAACTCCCTGGCAGATGGACTCTCTAAGAAGGCCCTAAATTTGGATTTGGGTCAGGGTTTCTACTCGAAAAATCTGGATGGTTTGGTCATAAATGATGGCCACTTTGTTCTTTTTTAGCTGCTGGATTTCAACCTTTCTGTCCGTATGCATATTTTGCATATTTTGTACTTGTCATGGATTGAGTCCTCTCTGCTAGCAAGTCTTGCTCCGGATTATTTGATTGATGATCACCTTCGATATCTTCTAGCATTTTCTGACCTATTAACACAGGGATGATGAGTAATGTCTGCCATGATCAGACTTTAGTTCTTTCTGTCTTGGATGATGCGGTTTACTTTGGATATTATCCGCATTTTTGTGATGCATTGACTGTTGTTTCTGCTGATTGTTGAATGCTCAGTCATGATGCTATTGTAAAAGATGTCTTTTGATTCCATGGAATAACAAAGGCTAGTATTTTTTCTTTTGAAAAAAAAGTATAATTAATGCAAACCTATGAAAACATGAAAGCTAAATTGGTTTGAGGAAACTGTTTTTTAATATATACAATGATGAAAGTAAAATTGGTTTGACAATTTTTATTATTATATATATATAAAATGATGACGCTTATTTATATTAACTTTAGTTTATATGGCTTTAAAAAAGTAAGAAGATACTTGGTTTATGATGAGTTATGATGAATTAAAGGTTAAAAAAGTTCTCTTTAATGAATATACATATACAACAAGACATTATATCATATCATCTTCAACCAGATACTTGGTTTATGATTAGTTATGATGAATTAAAAGGTTAAAAAAGTTCTCTTTAATGAATATAGATATACAACAAGACATTATATCATATTATCTTCAAACTTTTTTGATGTCACAAAGATAAAATTAATAAATTTTAAAGATATCAAACCCATTTATTCACTAGGACTCATGTATTTGTTGCTGAGTGAAAATTCTTTGCAACATGTTGATAAGCATGGTCTTATTCTTAGCATTGTTATTTAATTCTCGAATCTGCATATCAGAAAGTCTCAGATTGTCCTACAGTGTTGGAAGTTCAAACTTTAACTCTGGGTTTTTGAGGAGCAGTTAAACTTGTTAAAATCTTATCTTTCATCAACTTCATGTCATCATGATCATAAGTTTTTTTATTTGATTATGATTATACTTATGTTTTAGCATTTAGGTTGAATTAGTAAGTATGTTTTTCTTAGATTACAGGACTATAAGAAGTGTATTATTTACATTGATTTTATAGACATCTTTCCAAATTCGAAATAAACAATTATAAAAAATAAAATAAAAAATAACTTGTAGTTGATGGATAGTTTTTGGCAGACAATTCATTTAACAAGAAGAAGGTGGGTTATAACAAGTAGCTGACACATAAAAGCTACCCACAGAGAACAAAGTAATTGATAATTGATAACTTGTTCGTGATACTTAACTTGTGAGCTGTCCATGTTCACCAACCGCAAGTTAAATGGCTATACAAGTTATTTGAAATGTGAAAAAGGCTCATTGCGCCGAGAGGCGCCCAGTATGGAGGAGATCTTGTAAAGTTACATAACGTTAAGTAACGTTATTTTTATTAATAAAAAATAAAATTTCTAATTATAGGCCAAAATAAATGTCAGACACAAAAACAATCTAATATGGGGGAGATGTTGTAATCTTTCTACCTAACAAAACAATAAAAAAGTAAAAATTTAATTATCCGTAAAAAAAATATGTGGGTCAGAAAAAAAACACAATATGGGGGAGATGTTGTAATGTTTTTACCTAACAAAATAATAAAAAATAACAAATTGAAAAAATGTTGGCCTTGCACATGGTTTTAAAACCATGTGCAAGGCCTTCTAAACAACCCATGGCTTCATTGTACATGGTTTAGGAGGGCCTTGCACATAACCATGTGCAAGGCCTCCTAAACAACCCATGGTTTTATTGTACATGGTTTAGTAGGGCCTTGCAAATGGTTTTAATACCATGTGCAAGGCTTCCTAAACAACCCATGGTTGTAGGAGGGCCTTGCATATGGTCTTAAGACCACGTATTGAGAAATGTTGTAATGTACGTTTGAAACAAAATAAAAAATAATAAAAAATAGTATATGTTGGCCATAAATAATATTAAATATTAATAATAAAAATATTATTTGTGTACCTTAAATAAAAAGATGTGTCTTTTGGTTTGAATCAAATCAATGGATACCTAAAAAAAGGTTTGCACCTCGAGAGATTTGATCCCTCTTGGTGCTTGATAGAGCTTAGAATTTGGATCTAGGCTGGTTAAACTTAACTTAACTTGTAACCTATCAATATTTACCAACAACCAGTTAAATGACTATCCTTATAACCTATCTTTACCAACCACCAGCGTATCCTAATTATTTATAAATATAAAAAAAACTCATTACCATAACCAAAAACTATGGGATGAAACTCTCCTTGAACCCTAACTAAGTAGCGGGAGTTTCAAATTCTTGGTTGGAGCGATACAATTGTACGTGGAGACAGTTCGAGCGGCGAAAAGTTTGAATCTGTTATCTCTGACAAGAATCTGTGTTCTGGTATGCATGTTCTTCCTGTCTCAACGTTTAACTGCTGTTGTTTCTTCCATAGACGCACATGCTTGTTCGGCTGTCTCCTTGTCTTTTAGTACTGTGAAACTTAAAAGCTTACAATAACATAACACTTCCTTTTAAAATAAAAGGGCAAGAGCTATCCATTGAGCTGCAGAGCATTTAATGCTGCTGCAGTAGGTTTGCTCTGCAGCTCAATGGATAGCTTCTGCCAAATAAAAGCAGGTACCAAAAACAGGTACCAGCTGCATAGCATAGGGCAATCCTTATTTACTGGACAGATTTTCTCTGGGAAGGAGAGTCTGTCAAATGGGTACCGTCAGATTTATCATTCGACAGTGTCCATTTGACAGGCTCCCTCCTAAGAGAAAGTCTGTCCAGTATTTAAAGCGCTCTGCATAGAATCCCCTGACTGCAATCATATAATCATATATGCAAGTGTGAAAAAGTATGGTGACCGTTGGATTTGAAAGACACAATACCTATTAGATCTGAAAGACACAATGCCTGAGCAGCTGCATTAATTGGCATGCAGCCTGCTAAATAATTTTAACGCCCGAACTCGCTGTGTAGCCGTGTTGGAATCTCGATATCATTAAGTTCAGAAATTTGTGAATAGTTGGAATATCGAGAAAATCACCCGTGAGTCGTGACTCGTGACCCGAGAATCAGTCGAGAAAGCTCTTTATAGCCCTCACCCGAGAAGAATCAATCGAGAAATATTGCTCGCCGTCGAATCTCGTAATTATTAAGTCGAGAAAGCAGTGTACAGCCATCATATCGGGATATTATTGGAGAAAAATGGAATAGGTATTCCGTATTGGGATGAGTTATCAAAATTGAAATTTGTGTAGATAATATCCAAAAGGCAAATTCAAAATTACTTTTGAACAAAATGTGAATTTTAATTTTTTTTTCTTAATAATAAAGAAGAAACTTTATTGTTTGATATTAATTAACCTATAAATCACAAACAGCTTTACATCCTCTCACCCTGCATCCAAAAACTACACTTCATAAACCTGACACAACTTTACATCCTCTCACTTTGCATCCAAATATTACATTTCATAAACCTCAAATGTTTATTGTTGTCTTATCAAAACTATAACCATACCTCTTGTGAACTAAACTATAATATCTAACACAAAAACCAGAATCATAGTTACACTTTTAAATACTTTTTACAACAATTACCAAAGCAAAACCCTTGATTCTTAAAACCCTTGATTCTTAACAGGATTGTTCATGCGCTCAGTGAACCTCCCGAAGATAACTCATTCCATATTTCCTTTTAAATAAGGATAACAAATATTGTAAAATTTAAATAGTGTTATATTTTGAACAATTTATCAGTATCTAGTTTGTTCACATTTAGGTTTTTAATAATTATGAATGTGAAATCCTCTTTATTCTTATTGGTTCTCATCTATTTCTTAATAAGATATATTTTTAAACTGTCTTTGTTAATCCTCATTTTAATGAGTTTGGAATGCATTAGTTATCCATACTTAATGTGTTGGGATTTCATTTTCAACATATGCTATTTAATTTGTGATATTTCCCTCCACTTTGGGCTTTTCAAAGCACCAAAACAATTAGTCATGGGTTATGAGTGTAAATTGAAATGACTGGAAATTTATTAGTAAGATTAATTACAAATATTTGGCTCAATGACAATTCTAAAGAGCTAAGAATAAACATCAATTGAATCCAAGGAAACAAGGGCATCTCTATTTCTTCATGTTCACATGCTATCTCTTGAAACATCTCTAACATGATGTATCATAGTTATTTTGTTGTATTGGTAATGTCGTGGCTACAACATTGGTATAGATCTTATATTTTATTACTAGCACAACCACTTAACTTGTGGCCGGTGAACAATGATAGGACGCAAGTTAAGCATCACAAATAAGTTATAAGTTACTTGTTCTCACCTTCTTCTACTTATACGGCTTGTCTACCACGAACTATCGTGTTCCATGCATCAACTACCAGTTATCCATACATCAACTACCAATAATTTTTTAATAATTGTTTATTTTGAATTTGGAACGACTGCCATAAAATCAATTTGGACAATACACTTGTCTCATCCTCGTGTAATCTAGGAAAATCATAGGTGCTATTCCACCCCAAATTCTATGATATAAACACCCATCGGTGTAATTATTTGAGCACAATTAATGGTTAAATAAAGTATGCCACCACTTGAGAGTTACAAAGAACTCATTATCATTTCTATATCTGAAGAGGCAATTCCCTTCTTGTTGGTTCCCATGCATGGAAGTCCCTCTAGAACATAAAAGAGGAGACATTTTAGTAAAAGTATTTTAGGGAGCATTATCTTAGAAAGCAGAGATCAAAGTTGAATTCAAACCCTTAAATTACAATATATTTCCTTTCTTGGCATACTTTATTTAACCATTAACATGTGGTGGTATCTACTGTGAAGTTAAATTTTTCTCCAACTCCATGTGGAAAAACATGAAATCCCTCTTGTGAATATGGATGACCAGTGGGTGGATCCCATTAAGATTACCTAGGACTCAAAGCATATTCATTTCCTGCACTACAACAACTCTAGTGTTTAAGAGTAGTGGAGAATCCATTGTATGTACGATATTTCAAGATGAAACTCCCCTGTTGTTGATTCCCATGAACTGAAGTATCCCTGCAATCTGAATTGTGATAAATTTAAGTAAAAGTCTTTTTAGGTGCATTGCCTTAGAAATTGACAATGGAATTAGACTTAAACCCTTGGATTATGAACATATTGTTTTTTTTTCCATACATTTTTGCATACACACATCCCTCTTGTGAAGATGGACAATCATTGAGCAATCCTATTAAGGAAAAGTGGATGAGCATTAGGGGACCCCTTTATGGTCATTTAGTGATTTGTAGCCGAAATTCAAAATCCCATCCAATTCCAAAAAGAAAAACCATGTAAACCCTCTTGCAAAGATGGATGACCATTGGGTGAACCAAATTAAGACTTCTTTGCATTCAACCATTGTTCATTCTATGCATTGTGAAAACTCTAACATTTGAGAATAGTAGAGAAGCCATTGTTACTAAAATATATCAAGAAGCAATTCCACACTTGTTGAACCCCAAGCATTGAAGTCCCTTTGGGAAAGAGGTGACATTTAAGTAGAATACTTTTTAGGTGCATTGCCTTAGAAAGTGGGGATAGAAAACTAGACACAAATCCTTGGTGTACTAACACGTTGTATTTCATTGCATGCTTATCTTTTCCTGTTGCCATGTGGTAACTTAGTTTGGCTTGAAGGAAAGGTCTTCTTCGAATAAAAAGAAAGAAACAAAAAATCCCTCTTTTGTAAGATGGATGACCATTAACATATCCCATTAAGACTTCCAAGGAATCAACACATGCTACTTTCATTCACTGCAAAAAATACAATGCTTTAAAGTATTGAAGAATCTATTGTAACTGTGGCATCTCAAGAGTCAACTCTTCTCTTGTTGATTGCCATCCATGGAAGTTCCTATAAAACGTGAAAGAAGAGATATTCAAGTAAAAGTATTTTTGGGTGTATTCTCTTAGCAAGTGGAAACTGGCATTGGATTCAAACACTTGGATATGAACACGCTGTCTTTCATTACAAGTACTTTTCTTTGACCATGTCCATCCATTCGTGTCTAATCCAAAGACAATGTTTTCTCCAAATTCTAAAGGAAAAATATGAACTCTCTCTTGAAAAGATGGACAACCATTGGTTGGATCCAGATAAGATGGGTCTAGGACTCAATTCCTACCCCTTACATGAATTGTGAAAATCCTAATGCTTGAGAGTAATGGAGAGTTGTTGTAATTGCTATATCTCAAGAGTTAGTTCCCCTCTTGTTAAATCGTACACATGTAATTCTCTTTAAAAAGGATGTTGAATTACATGATTCAAATTTATTAGTGATTTAGGGATCTAGTTTCATTGTCTTCAGTAGATAAATAAAAAATTGAAGTGCTAAAATGTCCAAGTCTCCAATAATTAATTAAAAATAAAATAGACAATGATGTGGAAAATTTCAAGAAAAGAAGAATAAAAAGAATTCTAACTTTATTTCTATAAACATAATTACACTTTTCAACTGGTACAAAAGCATGCCATAAAAAAAGATAAAAAAATAAAACTAAGACTACAGTCACCTACACCTCTCAGTTTTAATCCCCATAGGCCCAAATAATCCTTCTTTTAATTTATTTTAGATATGATCTTAGATATCATATATGTACTCTAATCCCAAGATCCCAAATACGTATTTTAGTCACAAACAATTGAACTTAGGTAAAAAAATGTTTGGTGTAAATACACCATTTTCCACCTGCATAAAAAATATTAATAGTCTTTGTGGCATACCTCTTATATTTCATTCATTTAACACCTATTATATTTTCAGTCTCACAAATTATATTTCATATAAGAATAAAATTTTAATGTAAATTACAGAGAAACACTCTCGAATATCGAGTGATATACTGTATAATCGTAGCACAACTATTGAAATTGGTCATGTATAAAAGTTGCCTCGTTATGCTTGGGAATATCTATAGTGGTCATTGTGAATGACCGACTTCTTCTCTATTTGGGTGAGTGATAATTATTTAGTCGTATCCTTCTTTGTAGTTTCAGTTAAATTAAAAAAATGAATATTGAATCTCATGTATCTCCCCATCATGTTTTATTCTAGAGTTAGTATTTGATTGTTTCTTTCTTGGTATATATCTCTACAATCAAAGTCAAAGGAGAACATATGGTATCTTTCGAGGCATGATTTAGATTGAGTTCACTTTTAGAGAGCTTGGAGTATACAAACATGATAAGCTATAACTTGTTGTTACTATATTTAAAACGACTTTTAGATGCCAGTTGAGTTAAGATATTTGTTACCAATTTTTTTTATGAATGGAATGAATATCGACATCAATTAGTTTAAATATAACACCACTACACATGTTGGTAGTTTTGAACGACCTAATGATTGCATTAATACAACCCAATAAGAACTTTTCACATTCCACACTACTTCACAAGACCATTGCATATAACAATGTTGAGTTTTCAAGAAAGTTTCATTTATGTGAACTAATAGTCCACACCATGCTTCTTTCTCTTCATTATTATATGCCAACATGATCTCATTCACCCATCACATCAAGTCCTAGGTATGGAATTAAAATCAGATTTAATTTAGCAAAAGAAAAAAAGCCCCAACACTGTTTCCCACTGCCCAACAACATAAAACCCTTAAATATATGCACTAGTGCATAATGCAAAAGTGGCTTCAACCAAAATTAATCTTGGCATACAACCACTCAACACAAGGATTCGTTGGTTGTGAACAAAGAGATATGTATAACATTTATACATTGATACGTGTATAACAAAAGAGATGTATAACATTTATACATTAATCCTCCCTTGTCCAATTTGGTCATAAGTCTAAATCGGGAGTCCATCCAGTCTATTTTTAGTCACTAGCACCATTGGGTCCACTTGGCCTAATTGGGGCACATGTTTCAATTACTAAAGTGTGGGGAACACTAATTGAGGCCTACTGCCACTGATTGCACTTGCATGAATCAGTTTAGGAGCCTCCTAGACCAATCCCTACAATTTAGGAACTGTTGGGAGTGCCGCCACCAACCTTCAATAGTTGAGTTCAGTTAATAACTAGTCAAGCTAAGTTAGGAGTCAGTTACATTCAGTTCTAGTCCTCTACATTAAGTTACCTCTAGGTTTGCATGGCTACATGTAGGAGAGGCACATTTCTCACCTACCACAGTCAGTTAGCCTCAGTCAACACTGAAGTGGACACTTGAGTTCTGTTTTAGAAATCCGTTGAAATTCGGTAATGGTTTAGACAAGGTTGGTTAACTATTGAGTCCTTTGACAGTGATTTAGACAAGGTCTTAGTTACCTACAGTCAATTAGAGTCTAAGCAATTCAAATTTCCTCATGTGGATTTGAATTGCATGTGGCTATTTAAGCCATTGTACTTCATTGTAATTATTATCTAATTACTCTTTGATTAATGAAAAGCATTCACAGCTGCAAGCCATTTTTGCACTATTTCATTCTTCAATGACTGAGTAAATTGTGTGATCTATCTTGTGAGTTGTGTGTTTATCCACAGATCTATGTGCTCAATTTAATATGGTATCAGAGCCTCAGCGGACAAGGCACTTCTCCTCCTCAAATCTCCTACTAGATCATTTTTTAGCAAAATTGCTCCTTCCAGCCTTGCACCAAAAGCATAAGGCTTACCACTTAATACCCCAAGTTAAGGAATTGTTGATCAAGCTTGCTTGATCAACTATGCTGGGTGTGATGAAAACCTAAAATGTGCAGGTTGTCGACCTTACGTTGCCCCTTTTGTGTTTTTGCAGGTAAAACTTCGAATGGCTTCATCAATTCTGGATTCATCAGTTCCTCTTCTCACCCTACTCACAAACTATTTAGAATGGAAGATGAAGATGATTGCATCTATGAAGAGACAAGATCTCTATGAGGTGTCTATTGGACTTGGTGAAGAGTCTTTTGAGAGAAAGGATGACTGGCTAAATGAATGTGATGCAACTTATGGAACAATGTATAAGGCCATTCCTCTTAGCATGCGCTACCTCAAAAGATCCGATAAAAACCCAAAGGATCTCTAGAAAATGTTTGACAGAACCTTTGGAATGATTGATGAGGATCATAATAGAACTTTGGAGAGCATATCCAGCTCCATGAGCATCCCTGATCCAAAAATCTCGGCCTCCACTCTCTTTGATGAAGTTATTCAAAATGAAGAAGAAGCAGAAGCTTCTACACAGTCAATTCGAATTGAAGACAGTCTCCTTGCAGTGACTCCTTCTCTTGATGCTCCGGAACTTTATGAGATCTCTGGTATCTCATCTCCTCATATGGATGAAACAGAAGAAGAAATTTGAATCTCTGATATTGAATAAAAATAATGCTGCACTTCCATGCAAACATTCACCAGTGGTTTTCCTTTGAACTATGTGCAAAATTTGCCAGTAATTGCTTCCAAAAGTGAAGAGAAATTTGATTTTTCTCCCTCTAATGTTGCTGCTGGTGTGAAAATATGTAATACCTTGGATATTTTGGAAGAAATATCAGATTACCAGAGTGATCCATTCACTCCCCATGATCCAGATCTTCTAGCAAATTCCTGCAGGATTGCATGCACCAAAATTCAAAATTTTGAAGAAGAAGAAAGATGTGCATCCATCGTCTCAGTTGACCATTTCTTTGGATCTGATATTGACCTTATTGGATTTGATATGATCTTATTTATATCTGATAAGATATTTCTTAGTTTAATATTTCAAATTCATAATCTTTCAGTACTGGTTATAGCTGTTCTCATCAACGCTGTGAAGAAACAAGTACCGCAAGTTTCCTACAAAACTGCTGCTGGGGATTTGATTTCATTTCACAATTTTGGATCTTTTGTGAACCTATTCAGATCTGATTTACTTTCTGATCTGATATTATTTGGTTCATATTTTAAAATCCAAGATCTTCCAGTCATTCTTGTAGCTGCTCTCACCAATTTTGGTGTGAAAAATCAAGTACCACAATTCTTCCTCAAAATTGATGCTAGGGATCTGATGTTAGTTTCCTCTTATGAGGTTGCTGATATTTTATTTTGTGATTCATTAGCTATTTCAAAAGATATATCAGAATATGGAGCTCAAGCATTCACTCTCAACAGTCCCAGGGCTTCTCTACCTTTGGTCACATGTTCAACTCCTCACAGAACTAGTAAAGAGGAAGATTTTCTGCATTTGCCTGGACACTTGCTCCTAACACTTGAGGCTGTTTTTACCACTCATTGTTTTTTGTTCATGGCTGCAACATATCAGTTTCTTGAGTGTTTCTCACATGTTTAGAATCCTAAAGAACATTTTCTCACTTATCAGTTGACTTCAGTTGCTCTACATGGGTCCAGTCTTCATCCGACAACTGTCTATATTTATGATTTGGTTGAGCATATCATTATTCTTCCAAAGAGGAAGATTCCTCCATACATAATGATGGAGAGGTTCACATGCCAGGCCCCAGGATACCTATGCACAGAAGAACCAGATTGATCCTAATTCTACCTGCTTAATTAGAGGGGGGGGCTTTTTTCCCATGTGGTTTTTTCCCCAACTCTTGTATTGAGTAGTTACTTTACTTTACTTGATGTAATGAATGACCTATGGTCTTAGTTACTAGGGCCCACATATTTTCCAAGTTAGCATTCAGGGGGGGTGTTAGGATTATTAATCCTCCCTTGTCCAATTTGGTCATAAGTCTAAATTGGGAATCCATCTAGTCTATTTTTAGTCACTAGCACCATTGGGTCCACTTGGCCTAATTGGGGCACTTGTTTCAGTTACTAAAGTGTGGGGAACACTAATTAAGGCCTACTGCCACTGATTGCACTTGCATGCATCAATTTAGGATCCTCCTAGACTGATCCCTACAATTTAGGAGCCACTGGGAGTGCCAACACCAACCTTCAGCAGTTGAGTTCAGTTAGTAACTAATCAAGTTAAGTTAGGAGTTAGTTACATTTAGTTCTAGTCCTCTACATTCAATTAGCGCTACATTTGCATGGATGCATGCATGAGAGGCACATTTATCACCTACCACTGTCATTTAGCCTTAGTCAACACTGAAGTAGACACTTGAGTTGTGTTTTAGAACTCCGTTGAACTCTAGTAATGGTTTAGACAAGGTCAGTTAACTATTGAGTCCTCCGACAGTGATTTAGACAAGGTATTAGTTACCTATAGTCAAGTAGAGTCTAATCAATTCAAATTTCCTCATTTGGATTCGAATTGCATGTGGCTATTTAAGACATTGTAATTCATTGTAATTATTATCTAATTACTCTTTGATTAATGAAAAGCATTCATAGCTGCAAGCCATTTTTGCACTGTTTCATTCTTCAATAACTGAGTAAATTGTGTGATCTATATTATGAGTTGTATGTTTGTCCACAGATCTATGTGCTCAATTTAATATACTCATCATTCTATAATATTAAATTCATAAATAGAAATCAAGAAAGAGTACACTTATCTTTCCTAAGATGAAGCATTAAGGGAACTAACCATGGGGGGACTGGTTTCCTCCCAACCATAGATTACTCCATAGTATAATTCCACCCTCATGTTGGGTTATGAGACCACTAGGGAAAATAATATTGGCAAGGTTTTCAAAACCACTCTTCTTTTCACTAAAGGCTTCCAATATACCAACCAACCAAGTCTCCACTAGTTATTTGTTCAATCTACAAACTAAAACAACTGTTGGCACTCATCCCTTGCTCCATACAACACAAGAGTTCATCCTTTCTTTGTTCTTTATTCCCTCATGCATGCCCTTCCTTTTATTTAACTTCAATATGGCCAATATATTCCCAAGACACTACTTACTTCTAGGTTTCATTTCCAATATTTTGAAGTTTCTTGGACATGGATTTTATCGTTCTTTGGACAAACTAATATGCCAAAAACCTTGATGAGTTTGAAATGGTATCTAGCTTATCTACAATGGCTTTTAATCTCACATAGAAGCCTTACTTTCATCTCTCCATGGTAATTCATATGGGAGTTAGGATACATTTTCTTCCTTCAAACCCTTATTTTCTCTCAAATAACTCTTTTTTTTTCCAAGCTTCCCTCTCCCCATTCAATTTTTTCATCCATCCAATTGAGAGGATGAGTGTGATGGAGGATTAGTTTCCTCCACCCCATTACTGGTTCCTTAAAAAGAGGATGTAATTACTACAAAATAAAAGCTAGGAACTATTGCATAGGATTACTATGTTCTAATGAAAAAAGGATCTGTAAAAAACCCTCTCTCAAAACTCACAACACAAACAACATGGATTTGAATGCAAAAATATGCAACTATGACACAATATCTAATATTCCAAACTTGCACAAATCCTTACAAAATTCAATAAATATGATTTATTTCAATTTACAGTCTCTAGGACTGATGAAAAAAAATACAAATAGGTTACAATGATAAACAATAACAAAAGCAACTCCTTCTCTTTCAAGTGTAAACTTCAATCTACAATCTACAACTTGCAACCTTCAATTTGAAAACTTTTACAATCTTCAACAATGAATTCTTGTCTTCATTTGCAGTCAAAACACCTCCAAAACTGAAAAAACAATGGCTTCCATCTTTACATGAAGAAAATTCCATGCCCCCTAATCCACTTAGTAGTTGGCATGTATACTTACTTTGACCATACCATGCACCATTGTTGGAACAAAATGACTTGCAGACAACATAACCAACATACATCCATCCATACGTTTAAGAACCACTTCTTTGCAACACCATTATGGGACGATGTATACGCCATACAAGGATGAAATCCATTCCTTTGTTTCAAGTGGCTAAAGCTAGACATCTCCCCGCGTAAGGAAAGTAGTACTCTTATATTGAAATAACCAATAAATTTCCTCACCTGACCGAGCACACAATGGAGACCATTGTTTCTTAAGGAAGGAGGAATGATCCATTCAGCAGTTGGCATGTTGTATAACTTTGACAAAGTTTAGCACTTTGATTAATTCGACTGCTTTGACATGTTCATTATTGGCTTCAACAAGTCCAAACCTTGACACAACCGGCTTTGACAAACTCGACATGTTTCGTGCTTGGCATACAACATCTCTACATGCATTGTCGACACCGATGATTGTCGAAGATCGATAGAGTTTCTCTCTATCTTCCAGTCATTTGTGACGGTTGAACTTCCGAACCGTTATAACTTCTTTTGTAACTGAACATAATGGGTAGTCACTCAAGCATCTCAACATTCTATATAGACATGTATATTATTGTAGTATACATCAATCACCCTTCATGGAGAAATTGGTTCAAATTCTCTGCATATTGTCTGTGTGCATACTTTCTGTCTATATAGTGTATTTCCTGCTTTAATTATTCTTTTAATCTTCTACCATAATAGTGATCGACTCATTCAGTCAAAGTGTTGTCCCTAGTGTGCACCTTGGCATGACCTGGATCACCCCCCTTCACCACCAACCCCAAAAAATTCCTCTTTTCTTTTCACCCCGAAAATTATCAATACCACTCTTTGCATTCCTTCCAAAAATATAATATTTACCTCCTTTAAAAAGGCTATGCCCATGTAACTAAAATTTCTTCTCCAACAATTAGAAAAACAATTAAATCCTTAAAAAAATGATTTTTTCCTCCTTTGAAAAGGTTATGCCCATGTAACTAAGAAGGATACTCCAATAATTAGAAAAAGAAATAAATCCTTCCAAAAATCTAATTTTTTTCCTCCTTTTAAAAGGCTATGTTCATGTAACTAAAAAGGTTACTCGAACAATTATAAAAAACATTAAATTCTCCATGATGAATTTTAGTAACTCTTAAAAAATCCACTCTATGTTTGCCTTCTGCTTTTTAAACTTTAAAATTGCAGTCTTACACTATCTCCTATTGCATCATTTGCAACAAAAATTAGATCAATTATTTAAAATTTGATTTTTGGACTAATATTTTCAGCTTATTTCTCAAACCATTATTCAAACCAAAGCAACATCAAAATTAATAATTTTTGGTTGATGCAAGATTGCCATTAACCCTGCATGTTCCCGCAACAGACACCCATGGTATAAAGAAAAGTGACCCTATCACTTCACAAGAGGAAAACTAAGATGATTACCATTAACTTCTAACTTCCAAGATGAGTCTTCAATATGTCTTCCAAACCTTTTCACCAACTATTCAAAGTATTTCTTATTCCTTGTGCTCCTACTTACCCTGCTATCCAATAATGTTTATATCTCCTCCTCTAAAGTAGGTGCTAATATATCTAATTTTCACTTATTGTACCTTAATAATTCTTAGCTTCATAAAAATTTGTTAGATATAAAACATTAAATATAGGTGAAATATTGATCTCACTAGGAAACTCTACTTCATATGCATTACCTGAATTATGCATGCTTACAATTTTGCAAGGCACAAGTTTCTTCATTGTACAAACCAACAATATTTCTTTTCTCAAGTGTATCGTTACTTCATCACCAATATGAAATACCTTATGTATCCTCTTCAAATGAGCTTTAGATTTGTATTGAAAATTCGTTTTAATGATGTGCTTTCTTACCTGTTCATGTGATCAGCAAAGTCCTTGGCTTCTACACTTTTTTTCTCACTTATGTCTATCTTTTTCAGATCTAAAGCATCCCTTAGGATGCTTCCATAGACAATTTGAAATGGTGTTCTTCCCATGCTCCTATTGACTGAGTTATTGTATGCAAACTATGCTTGAGGTAGAAACAAATCCCACCTCTTTGGCTTGTCTCCAATTAGACTTCTCAAGGGATTGCCCAAGCTTTTGTTTACAAATTTTGTTTGTCCAATTGTCTGTGGATGGTAGGATAAGAGAAAATTCAAATAAATTTTTGATCTTATTCCATAATTTCCTCCAAAAGTATCCAACAAACTTTGTATCTTTATCTAAAACTATGCTCTTTGGTAGGCCACGTAGGAGCACTACTTCCTTGAAAAACAATTCCACAACATGCACAACATCATTAGTATTTTTATATGGAATTAAATGTGCCATCTTAGAAAATATATATACCACCAAAAATATTGATTCATATCCCTTATGTGTCCTCGATAAAATAAGAGCAAATCCCATACTAATGTCTTCCCATGGACTCTCGGGTAGTAGTAAAGCTAACATAAACCAATTGTGTTATAACTAGTTCCTTTTTCCACTTGACAAGTTTTGTGAATTTGCACATATTTTATGATATCTTGCAGCAATTAAGGACAAAAATATTTTTCACCAACAAGGGTCTTATCAAAACCAAAATGTCTTGCAAGTCCTCCTTTACATTTTTCCTTAGCCAAAATCATCCTCATTGAAATTCTAGGAATGCACAACTTATTACCTCTGAACAACATACCATATTGAATTAAATAATCCAACCACTTTGTCCTATCTACTACAATAGGTTCTTTGCAAGATCTCCAAACCTCTCCAAAATTTGGATCTCCCTCATACAATTTCTTCAACTCATTGAAACCAACAACCTCGACTTGTATTTTGGTTAACAAACTATGCCTTGTACTCAATGCATATGTAAATCTATTAGACTTCCCACTTCTATGCTTCAAAACAAATGTATAAGTTCGCAAAAATTATACCCATTTGACATGTATCTAAATTAACTTCCCTTGACTATTGAAACACTGAAATACTTGATGATCAACAAACAAAAAGAAATATTTAGGAAAAAGATAGTGTCTTCACTTTTTCAAAGTTTGAACAATAGTGTAAAAGTCCCAATCATAAATTGAATATTTCTTCTTTGCATAATTTAATCTCACTAAAATAAGCAATGGATTTACCTTGTTGACATAGAACAACTCTAATGGAATTACCACTTGCATCACAATCTACTTGGAATCCCTTGTTGAAATCTGGAAGTGCTAAAATAGGATGCTCCGTCACCTTTAGCCTTCAACAGTTCAAAACTCCTTGCTTCCCCTGCAGTCCATTTGAACACTTTCTTGTCCCCTCTCATGGTCTCAATTAATGGTGCACAAATACTACTGAAACCTCGAATAAACATTTTATAAAAAATTTCCAAACCATGAAATTATCTCACCTATACAAGACTCCTAGGTGTAGGCCATTCTAAGGTAGCTTTCACCTTTTTTAGATCCATCTTGATTCCCTCTCTTGAAACAACAAATCCCAAGTATACCAAGTCCTCTTCATAAAGCTGCACTTCTTCAAGTAAATGAGCAACTTCTTTTCTCTCAAATTTTCCAAAACATATCTAACATGCATGAAATGTTCTTCTAATGTCTTACTGAAAATCAAAATGTCATCAAGATAAATAATAACAAATTTTCCCAAAAATTATTTATACGCCATTCATCAATCTCCTAAATATGCTAGGTGCATTGGTCATCCCAAAAGGCATGAACAACCACTCATACAAAACTTATTTAGTCTTGAAAACTATGTTCCATCTATGCCCTTCTTTGACTTTAATTTGATGACATCCACTTTTCAAATCAATCTTGGTGAAGTACTTAACTCCACTTAAGAAATCCATAATATCCACATAATATCTTCCATTCTAGGAAATGGAAATATTTATTTGATGGTTATCTTGTGAATTTCCCTTGAATCCATGCACATTCTCCATTCTCCACCTTTCTATGGTGCCAAAACCACAGGCACTGCACGTGAACTTAAGCTTTCTCTGATCAAACCTTTCTGCAACAATTTTTGTACTTGTCTATTCAATTCTTCACTCTTTGTAGGAGACATTATGTGGGATGCCTTGTTACGAAAACTTCCTCCTAGTATCAAATCAATCAGATGACTTATCCATCTCATGGGTGGTAATCCTTCTAGTGCATTATTAGAAACAATTTCTTGAAATTCATTCAAAAAATATGCAACTTCCACATTTTCTTGGTTAGTTTTTGGAATCAAAGAAAAATAAACATTTTCATGTTTTATGCCATCTAAAAACTTCCTCTCATCAAATAAACAAATGCATGCACTGCTGCAAACCTTACCCATTTACTCTCTTAATGACTTCAATTTGTGCCTTACTCTAAAAATGTGATCAAGATAAATAATAACAAATTTGCCCAAAAATTATTTTAATACCCCGTTCATCAATCTCATAAATATGCTAGGTGCATTGGCTGTCCCAAAAGGCATGACCAACCACTCATAAAAAAAATTTCAGTCTTGAAAACTATCTTCCGTCTATCCCCTTATTTGATTTTAATTTGATGAGATCCTCTTTTCAAATCAATCTTGGTGAAGTACTCAACTCCACTTAAGCAATCCATAATACCTACATAATATATTCCATTCTAGGAAATGGAAATCTTTATTTGATGGTGATATTGTGAATGGCCCTTGAATCCATGCACATTCTCCATTCTCCACCTTTCTTTGGTGCTAAAAGCACAGGCACTACACATGGTCTTATGATTTCTTTGATCAAACCTTTCTGCAACAATTATTCTACTTGTCTATTCAATTCTTCACTCTTTGTAGGAAACATTATGTGGGATGCCTTGTTACGAAAAATTCCTCCTAGTATCAAATCAATCAGATGACTTATCCATCTTACAGGTGGTAGTCCTTTTGGTGCATTATTATAAACAATTCTTGACATTCATGCAACAAATCTGCAACTTCTATATGAACATCTTCCACATTTTCTTGGTTAGTTTTTGGAATCAAAGAAAAACAAATATTTTCATGTTGTAGGACTTCTAAAAACTTCCTCACATCAAATAAAAAAATTCCTGCATTGCTGCAAACCTTACCCATTTACTCTCTTAATGACTTCAACTTGTGTCTTACTCCATCCTTCATCAATGAGTATGTGTTGGAATACCGTTTGTGCATTTATTTCTTGTTGAATTACCAAGGCCTTCCCAACAAAACATGGCAAGCATCAATAGGTATAACATCACACATAATTTCATCACTATAACCTCCTGTTTTAATTTTTACCAAAACTTTGTTCATTGACCAATGTTTTTTGATAATCCTCATTCCAAGCAATCCTATATGAATGTGTGTGTCTTCTTCTTTCTAGCTTCAAGTTATTGACCATTTCTTCATATATGAGGTTATCATTGCTTCCAATATCTATGATACACTACATACATTTCCTTCATGATTTGCATCTTGTTTTAAACAAATTCTTTCTTTGAACATATTAATTATCTCGATTCGATAGGGCTATTATATTCATTAAGACTTCTCCTTTCTCTGCTTCTTTGGAATGCAATGATTTTGCATCTTCCTCATTCGCATTCACTTCCCTTGCATTGTTTCCATTCCTTCTATTGGTTCTTTCTTGATTATGAGGTCATTCATAAGCTCAATGTCCCTCTTCTCCACATTGGAAATGAGGTCCATGAAAACCTCCTCTTTTGAATCCTCTACCCAATATTCCTCTCTCTCTTAAATATTTCTTGTGAGAGTCATAAGAATTATCCACTTTCTGATTTTTGTTGCTTCCATGGTCTTAATTTTTCTTAATTTTCATTATTATTGTGATCTTTTCCTTTACAAGACCTTCCTCTAGTTCTTCCACCATGACCTCTTCCTATTTGCTTATTTTCAGATTTTCTATTTATTCTTTATTCAACCTTTAGTGCAAATTGATATGCATCTTCTATGGTCCACATTATCAATAGTGTTATTTCTTCTTGTACTCTAGTCTCCAATCCATTGATGTAACATGCTACTATCTCCTTATTTTCTTCAACATGACTAACTCTAATTAGGACTTTATGGAATTATTCAGTATATTCTTTTATTGTTTTTGTTCCTTGTCTCAGACTTTGCATCTTCTTGAGCAAATCTAGTTCATAATCCACATGAATGAAGTGCCTATTCACATTTTTTACCGTTCTATCCCATCTAGAAATTTTATCTTTTCCTCTCCTTACTCTTTCAAGTTTGATTTCTTTCCACCAAATGCTAGCATATCCCTTTAGTTTTTTCTTTGCAAATTTCACTCTGTATAGGGTCTTCAATCTCTTCGAATTCAAATAAGTATTCCTTGTCATTTATTCAATCTATGAGCTCCTCTAGATTTAAGCTTCCATTAAATGTTGAGGCCTCCATCTTTGGTCTTTTTCCAATCCTAGAAATGGCTCCAAGCAATTTGTTTTTTCCAGGATCTATTTCATCTCGTGTTTCTTCTTTGAATGATTCCTTACTTTCAACTTCATCTTCGCTTCCATCTTTCCTTCTAACATCAACTCCTTGATGCAACTCACTTACAATACCTGAAATTGCCTTTGAAGGGATCTAAAATATTCCATTAAACAAAATTTGGTGTCTAAAATGGGCCTTATAAAAAATATGCCACAGACTAGTGTGCAAGGAGTAAGATTTGTTAAACCAATAGAATTTAAGTATTCTGGTCAACCATTATGGTTTAGCTGGTCAATCGCTAACTTCATATAAATCTCACCTTGGTTAAGGTTTGAAAAGTTCATCTGGAAATGCAATAAA
The DNA here is from genome assembly GCA_001517045.1 of Pseudotsuga menziesii. Lineage (NCBI taxonomy): Eukaryota > Viridiplantae > Streptophyta > Pinopsida > Pinales > Pinaceae > Pseudotsuga > Pseudotsuga menziesii. The sequence continues at coordinate 358,344 of LPNX011067414.1, forward strand.
TGTACTTGAAATAAGAAATAAAGAATATTTTATAATATAACTACTCCCAAGTCCTTTAAAATTTAAATCTAACATTAATTACAATGATAGCGGAGTGGTTTTGAAATACTAAAAGCATTTATATAATTAATATTTAATTTTAAATGAAATTATCTTGAAATACTAAATAAAAACATTTGATATATTTAATATTACTAGTTAATATCTCCTTTTAAAATTTATTTATATTTAATTACTACATTCCTAATAATTACAACAATAACAATATGAAATAAAAGTAAAAACTAGAATTATAATCTTACTAAAGATTACATTCTTAACCAATTAAGATATATAACATATACAACTAATTTAAATATATTTAACGAATTAAAACATTTAAATATAAATATAAAATATATTTAATATGTAGTAGTCTAAATTTTAGAAGTTTTCAACCTTTACAGGTTTCTTTTTCTAGCTTGTTTTTCACATAATGCAATACAGTAGAAATTTTAGATTAATTTTTGAAAAAGCATATGATGCTTGTTAAACTTATAATCTTGGTGTCCTTGAGGATGTTGAATCTATTTATGCATTCAAAAACATGCGTTGACACCAATTTTAGATTAAAAAAAATGGAAAAGCCAAAATGTATATCAAATATATTACTCTTTTTTAATATTACTAAATAGTGTTTAATAGGTTTTATTTACTAAATCACATCAATAGTGGCAATTTTTATTAAGTGTTTTTATTGATAAAAAATTACAAAAGGTCATATTAGCACCATTTTGGTTCGCAGTTGGATGGGACAAGCCTAAGGAGAAAATTAAAGGGTGTTAAAGGGAGCTAACTCTAAATTCAAAATATATATCTCCTAAGAAAATCACGGGTTAAGCCTTGGAAACCGGTTTAAAAATGAAAATGTGCGCCTGTGGTATAGACCAAAAGGCTTGGACGGTTCAGATCTTCAGGCAGGGAGATCAATGGTTGATATTCAATTCACCACCAAGAGATGCAAGGTGAAAATAAATTTCATAACTGGCGGAAAGGTTTAAAGGGTAGCCTAGATCTATGATCAACAAAAGAATAAAAATAGATCTACGGAGGGAGATGATTCCGCTAGCGAGACTTGAACAGAGAAACGAACTTTCCCAATCAACGTAAAAGATTACAACCAACACAGATCTACGGTGGGGATTCAAAGAGGAAAATGGTTTACGACGCATAAGGATTCTACGGGGGGAACATGCACGAAGAAAACCAAGTTGAGAATCAACAAAATTGTTAAAACCCAACGTTAATCAATGATGAGCATTGATGCTTGGTAAGATCAATGGTTGGAGATGATTCTGCTGATGCAAGTTGTGCTGATGAATACAATTCTAATATTAGCAGAGTGAGTTAAAGGCCCCACTTTGATCAAAGCCATATATTTAAAGGTGAAGAGATCTATAGTTTAGGGAGATTCTACTGTCAGAAGATGTACTGAGGGAGTCATAAGGGAGATCAACGAAATGTGTTAAAGGGAATCATTAATCAATGATTGAGATTGATATTGGTAAATCTCTATGGTTGAGATTGAGTTCACTGGGAGAATATGCATGCTAGATGTATAGTTGGAGTTAAGCGGAATGGTTAAAGGAAGAAATCAATTAACGATCGGGATTTGTAATGAATAAGATCAAGGGTTGTTAAAGGATCCGCTATTGAAAAGTGTAGGGAAGACAAAAGATAGGTAGGGTAGTGGAATTAGAGAAGTGAGGTTAATCAGTGAGCAAGATCGATGACTCATACTAAATATGTACTATATCTATGGACAAAGAAGGATTCACCTGATAAATTAGCATGAAAGATAGTAGAGGATTTTACTATGAAAAATACTATAAAAGGTAAAGGAACATGGATGGAAGCTATTTGTATTTTTGCGCATTGGAGAAGAAAAGCGTTGATCTACATAGGTAAAGCCAGGTCGGACAGATTCTCATCCACCCGTTGGTTTACTAGGTAGGCCACATTTTAGCACCAAATAATATTTAAGTATGGACAGTGGAGGAGAAATAGAAGCTCAGGTTTTAGAGTTCCAAAAAATTGAGGAAGTATTTGAAGACAGACATAGTGAAATTTTTGGTACTCTTTTGTCCTTTGGCCTTGTTAACTAGTTGAAAACTAAGATAAAAGCATTTAAGGACCAAGGTACATATTTGCATGGTGTTTTTAAGTCACGTTTTTACTTTTTATTTTTTTGTCTAGAATAAACCCCAAATGTTCTAGATTTTGTTGAGTGGTGTGTTTCTAACTATTCCTCATATGAAAGAGTGGTCACGGAATTAGCCAAAACTAAAATTATTTTTCATGTTAATGCCTTAGTCTTCCGAGATTCACTTACAGTCCCTTCCTCATTTACCCTAAGCCAAGAAGACTTTAAGGAAGAAAGCCTAATTAAGTCCTTTCGAGAAGAAACCATTGAACATAAGTAGTCCTTTTTCACCACTTGTTTCAAGTCAGATGTTTCTCTTCATAAGCAGTCCTTTCCTTTGGACATTAACCTATTTAATGAGGAAACTAAGTTGATTATTTCATTAATGAGTCAGTTTTTAGGTGTTGATACTGATAAGTACATTCCTGTGTTGCTGATGATCCTTTTATTTAGAATTAGCACAAGTCAGTCTGAGTCACAGTATTCCTGGCTGAAAGTATTCACTCTCAGCTGGTGAATTTACGTAACACTAAACACTTCAGGTTTCTGTCTTATTTGGATAGAATGTTCCCGTTCTTTAATGAGGAGAATTTACAGTTTCTAGAGATGTTCCTTACAAATGATATCAATAGTAATTTATTCAAGTACTTGAATTTCTTAACGACAGAGGTTTACAAGGTCTTTTTCCAAAATAAATTACCTAGGGTACTACCAATAATGAAGGAAGCCTTATAGTTTGCACTAGACGAGAAAATAGGGGATTGCTTTTTGTTGGAGGAGCATATAATTATCGGATTATATGGCTTTTCTCATGAGTCCTATATTCTTCCAGTCTTCCTCACTCCTAGGATTTTTTCCTTGGAGCTAGTGAGACAAAAGCTGATATTTGAGAATGAACATTTCATCAGCTTTAGAAAAAGCTTCGGAGATAAAATTTCCTTGGTTTATTGGACCCTTCATCATAAAGAACAAGGCTGCACTTCCTATGGTGGAAAGTTTGCTTAAAGAGATGGATTTTCAAACAGCTACAATAGTAAACTTTGACCCACATCATATCATGTCAATAAGAAGACAGGTAAATAAGAACAAACCTTTTAAACACCAAGAAGTTGAGGGTTTATCTTAGAAAGAAAATTGGTCAGATTATCCCTCACTAATGCAGGATGAAGAGGCTATGCAGTAAGATCCTCCATCACTAATACAGGATGTAAGTGCCACACAACATGATTGATTGGATATGATTGCAACAATATAGGTTGTTACCCCCATTGCAAGTCATTCAGAGATGACTAATAAAAGAACTTTCTCAGATACAATGGAAATAGACCAAGACAAAAGTTAAGAAACATCAAAATGAAAAAATATGGAGATTGAAGGGGAGCTGGTAGAAGTGGTTAAAATTGAAAGCAAGAAAAAGAAGATGAAATTCAAAGGACCAACCTTAGAGGTGAAAGAATATGCATTCTAAGAGACTCCTAAAGGATCTTCTGACAAATTCAAAACAAGGGGTGAATTGTATGATAAATACAAAGATAATAGGGAGAAATCCTTAGATGAGTCTCCAAAGTTATATGCTGATGTCAGGAAGATCTCAAGTAAAGATGTTTCTTTATTAACCATTAAGGACCATGCCCAAAATAATTTAAACTTAGCAATGGCTAATAGAAATAGGGTGGCATAAATGAGGTTGAATTTAGAGAACATTCCAGTCCCTGAGATGATTCAATTGAACAAACAGACTGGAGAATTGATCTATAGTGATTTGACGAACTCTACTTTAAAGGTTCCTAGACTGCATTCCACCGAAACAAAAATAGAAAATAAATTAAGGTAGGAAAAGGTAGAAAATAAGGCCCACCAACGACAAATTAAGAATCTCTAAGGAGATTTATTGGTTATTGTTAGTGAAGTAAATAAGGGAGAAGCTACTCAAAAAATTATTGCAGAAAAAGAAAACACACTTTAGTTACTAAAGAAAAAATTAAAGATCCCTGCTACACAACTAATTCAAGCATCAGAGTTGACTGAGCTAGAGAAAGAAAAATAGATATTGACTGATGATTCAAGTGACTGTAAAGCCAAAAGTTTGAAGTTTGCCAATGGAAGAAAAGAGTGGGAAAAATAAAAGTTTATTTTGATGGAATATGTAAAAGTTTTAAAAGAAAAACAGTCTATTTTGGAGAAAGAGATAGAAAATAAAAGAAATAGCTTGAGGTATAGGTAATTCAACCTGTTGCATAGTCAAATGAAGAATTTGTTGTGCAATCCATGTCCTAGGTGAGTTTGAAAGAGTTGGAAATTTTTGGTCTTAGAAACCAAAACAAAAACTTGGAAGATGCAGCTTTGAAGGAGGAGGAAGAAAGGAAAATGCTGGAAAATAAATGTAAAGACCTCTTGGATAGAAATGATAAATTGAAAAAGAAATTGACTGGGAATTTACCACTGCAGGGGGCAAGAAATTTAATTTGGGACATGATTATTTCCAAGGCTATAAAACTTAGGCCTCATTTGAAGTACATTCTAGATAAGTAAATAGTTATATATGCTGCAAAGATGAGATGTACAACAATAAAGGAGGTTTTGAATAAAAAACCCATAGATAAAACCAATAGCACAGTTAATTTTCTAAATGGGTTATTAGAATATGATTGGAAAACAATGGGAATAAAGGTCAAAATATCAATGATTACTTGGGAAAGGAAGGTACTTGGGAAACATCAACATATAGACACTATCCAAACCAAATTGATATCATACAACATCAAGTTAAGAAATTTATAGGTTCATTCACACCATTGTTTCAAAAGGGTTTACCTTCCTTTAGGGAAGAAATTGGTAAATTGTTGTCTCAAGTTGAATATCATGCTCAGTTGGTTAGATGTAGGTTGGATAATAGAAAATTTGAAGACATGCACCAATCATTATCAGGAAAAACGGTAATTGAAAAATTACCAGTGGACTTTGATATGATTGACACTTTTAGAGCTATTTGTGCTCAGCTACCAACAATTTCATATGTGGACCATGTAGAGTTGCGAGTGCTAGCTAAAGAAATGGCCAGTTTGGAACTTCCAAGTGTTGATCAGTGGAAGACAGTGGAAAAATTTGTAAAAACAAAATACAAGTTGCACTAATGAAGGAATTTTGAGAATTGTTGAAGACTAGTTTGTTAAATTTTGTAATAAATTTTTGAAGGAGTTAGTTCGTTAGAAGTTAGAATGACAAATGTAATAAGGAAATTATTTTGCCTATTTTTAGCATAGAAGTAGTTATCAGTTCAAGGAGAATTTTTGTATTTAAGGAAACATTTTGTATTGCATTGAGAGTTGGAAACCATGAGAAAAACTGAATATTGTAAGAGATTTCTAAAGATCAATAAAATTCCAGAGCCGAGCAGGCATTTTACAAAGATTATTGGGTTATTTACTTTGCAGCAGGGAAAAATTAAGGGGTGAAATTTCACCAATTGGATAATTTTTGGGGTTTTTTCAAAAAATAAATTCGCTATTTGGTCAGTTTTAGTCTCTAATATCGCCTATATTTATATAAAATATGTTTTTTTTATCATAATATTCGCCAAAATTTACAAGTTTCAGTGTAAATTGTATGTTTAATATTTAATATTCTCTTATCTATCTATATATGTGTTTTCTTGAATCCAAAATTATCGCTTAGAATACTATACTTAAGTATACTATTATAATCCTTATAAATTACCCTGCTTTGTAGTCTGTACTTTCCCCTGCTTTATGTGAATGTGTTTCCAGTTAATCTTTTCGGTCTGTTATCTTTTTCATACTTGAATGAGTCTATATTGGGTTAGAATTCATACTCATATGCTCTGATCCTTTTCTTTCAAGTATTCATAAAGATTTTCCTCTAAACTTAATATTGTATTCATCCTTATTAGATGCCCATATTAATGGATTGTTTCTAAATTCCTCTTTATCACCAGACAACTAGATCTTTTACTGTGAAGAATTAGCTACCATGCCTATGTTTAAAATTCCATTGCAACAACACTGTCATTATTTACTATCATATATAACTCCATGTCCAATGAGCATAGTTTCAGCCACATTCATTATTAAATTTTGTTTCTTTGCAAATATTTCTGGCCTGTGAGTTTATCATTGAGAGATCCCTCCCTAGAACGAAAGAATCCAACTTTCTCCTTAAAGATTGGTTTTGTGGTTACGTTGGGATTATCCTTTCACAACCGGGGGTAAATTATGAGTTCTAAGATCTTGGAGCCGTTGCTGGGGAACGAGAGTTCAAATATGCCTTGGCAAGAATGACAAGTTATTCAAGAAGACATGATTTTTGTGGGAAAACATAAGTTCTTGCATTTTAGGTTAGTTGTGCATTTTCCTTGGCGACTCCACATTGAATTTCAAGAAGGTATTCAGAATAAGACATCTCAGATTTCAGGAGAGCACATACAAGAGGTAATCATAATTATGAAATTTTATATAGTGCAGAAAACCCAGAAAGTTTAATTAGGAGAAGACATGGTAAAGAACAAGTAAGTACTTCTCAATTTGAAAGGTAATTTTCTCAAAATCAAGAATAATTTCTTAGTTTTCAAGATTTCGAGGTGGAAACAATTTTTGAAAGGTCTCTTTTAATGTCTAAGTCCGAGTCAGATTTGAAATAGATTGAAATTAATCCAAACATACTTCAGTCTTACTTGTTAGTTCACTTTGTTAAAATATACATAATACTATAAAGACAGAAGAAGCTAATCCTATAATCCAAATTTCCCATCCATATACTCCCAACATTGTCCAAAATCCCACTGTTGTTCCTAACCCTCAGTAGACCTATGGGTGCCATATTTTCTCCATTGGCCTTACCTGCTCTGTTACATGACTTACGACAGAATTATGCACAGAGAATTTCACTTTTTGATGGGGAGGGAAACTTCACAGCTACGAAACACATGGATAGGTATGAGGATTTCACTGATTTGGAGGGAGTTGATTATGATGATGCCAAAATGATATTATTTGCACAAAGTTTATCTAGGGAATCCAAAAGGTGGTTTAAATACCTTCCTGCAAAGTCTATTCCTACATTTGGATCCTTTCAAACTTTGTTTCTAGATACGTGGGAAGGAAAAAAGAGTCCTTTACAGGTTCTGTCTCAGTATAATAATTTAAAGAAAGGAAATTTTGAGACGGTGCATGAATTCTCTAGCAGATTTGCGAGGGTTTACAATTCTATACATTTGATATAAAACCCCTTATAGGAGCTGCTAAATTACATTATACAAATGCATTTGAAAATAATTTTTCCCTGTTACTGAGAGAGAGGAAATCTATTAATCTTCCTGCCATGCTTAAAGATGATTTGTAGGTAGAAGCTAACTTGATGGTTTCTATGAAAATAAAACAAAGAGTGGAGGTAGATAGGAGGAAAATGAGAAGAGAAAATCAACCTTCCACTTCCTCTTCTTCAAGTGATGCTAAGTTTGACATAATGATGAAAACAATGGAGAGGTTGATGTATAGATTGGCATTGGATAATATACCACCAAATAGAGAGAAACCTGAGCCACAAATCAAGAATCCAAAATTCAGAATACCTCTTCCTCCTCCTCAGATTAGGCAGTGAGACCAAATGAATCCTAGAAATCATGAAGACCAACAAATAAGACCTCCTTTCCCAGATAATTATTTTGATGAGGAGGAAGAAAATGACCCAATGGATAATTAGATACATCATTCTGATGCTTTGGTCTCTGAGATCTATCTCACAGAAGAGGAGCATAATGAGTTTTCTCAAGAGGATGATTATAGTACACTTGAGGTAGAATTAGAGCAGTGTCAGAGAGGATATCAGATAGCAATTGATGATTTCTAGAAAAAATTAAAATTGAGAAGTAGAGATGTAGTGATTAATAAAGGAAGGACCACTTCAAATCAACCTTCAAGTAGTCATCCAAATACATAAAAACAGAAAGTTTCAGATAATAAAACAGAAAGATAAGCAAACAGAAAATATTGTACAGAAAGTTTCAGATAATAAAAGAGAAAGGTCAAAATAAATTAGACAACAAATACCAGTTGATGTTTATAGAGCAGTTTCTTCCTTCAATTTACAATACCAATTTTTTTTCATTTTTTGAGGATTCTGTGGTAGTTGTTTCCATTTCTTCTCGATAGTTTTAGACCTTTAAGCCGGTCTATCATCAAGAGTTTTTAGGAGAGGCTTCTTAAGAATTCTTCACGGAGGTAAGTTCAATTTCTTTGTTTTATTAATATATTTTTTATGTTTTTTAGGGTTTTGGTCGTAGGGTTGTCTGTCTGAGTTTTTGTTTTTTATTTTTCATATTTTATTTTTGGTTTATTAATTTGTTGATTCTTAGTTTTTAATGTTCTTTATTTCAGTGTTTTTTATTTTATTTTTAACATAGTTTATTAATATAGTAAACTATGTTAATAATAAAGTTAAAAAATTGAAATAAAGAACATTAAAAACCAAGAATCAACAAATTAACAAACCCAAAAACATTATGAAAAATAAAAAACAAAAACTCAGACCAACAACCCTACGACCAAAACCCTAAAAAACATAAAAAATATATTAATAAAACAAAGAAATCGAGCTTACCTCCGTGAAGACTTCTTAAGAAGCCTCTCCTTAAAACTCTTGATAATAGACCTACTTAAAGGTCTGAAACTGTCGAGAAGAAACAGAAACAACTACCACATAATCCTAAAAATTTGAAAACCAAAGCTGTGGAACAATGAACAAAGGAATATGAACTGTCCAAAACAAGATTTCCATTCCATTCAATGAGTTGAGGAATAATGCGTATAGAGAGAAGATAACCGGGATGGTAAAAAATAAGGGATATTGTTAATGAGACACCCCAGAGTTAATAGATGATGCTCCCACCATAGTTATTGGGCCTATAATTGAAGATACAGATGAAGAGGATGTCCCACCTTTCTATGTTAGTTTGAATATTCATGACATGATTTTACACAATGTTATGGTATATTCTGGTGCATCTCACGATTTAATGCCAAGAGTAGTGGTTGAGAGTCTAGGATTGGAGATTACAAGGCCCTACAAAGACCTGTTTTCTTTTGATTCTAGAAAGGTGAAATTTTTAGGGTTGATTAAAGACATGGTAGTAACTTTTGCATAGATCCCTGCCGAGAGTATTATTATGGATGTGGTGGTAGCTGATATTCCCCCTAATTTTGGTATGTTATTATCAAGGTCATGGGCTTCAAAATTTAAATGAACTTTACAAATGGACATGTCTTATGCAACCATTCCTTCATTTGGAGAAAACAAAAGATTGTACATAGAGAAAAGATTAGCATATGTGGTCAGTAGCCAAGATAAACCTAATAACCACCCCATATATGTTGTGGACATTGACCTAGGTTCTTCTATATTTATTAATGATGCTCATGTTTAACTAGAAATTCCTATAGTCATTGAATTAAAAGAGGACAATGATTTTTCTAAAAGACATAAAGGTTTAGAGCAGAAACAAAATGAGGAAGGATTGTGGACACTGTATTTTGATGGGTCTATTAGTAAGGAAGGAGCTAGTGTTGGTATTTGGATAATTTCTCCAAATAGGGATTTCAAAGTATACTCTTATAAATTGACATTTGAGTGTACCAATAAGGTACCAGAATATGATTATTTTATTTTAGGATTGAATGTTTTAAAAGATTTGAAGGAAAAAAGAATAGATGTTTTTGGAGATTCTGAGCTAGCATTAAACCAGGTGAATGATAGATATCAAACAAAGCATCCAAAATGAGAGTCTATAGAAATGAAGTGTGGGATATGTTGGGTAATTTATTTATTGAAAAAAGAATCAGAGTAATTCCTAGGATGCAAAACCAAGTAGATGATTCTCTGGCTACTACTGTTGGAAATTTTAAAGCTCCCATTTATTCTAAGAAAAAATAAAAAAATAGAGATTGTAAATAGACCTTCCATCCATGACAACTCCAAATATTGGCAAGTATTTGAAGATGATCTACTAATATATATATATATANATTCAAAAAACTTCCAAGACAATGTACAGTTTGTAGATGAAGAAGTGAGAAGAAAAAGTTGAAGAATATGATTGTAGGAAAATACATAATACAACTGAAAATTAATTACATTCCAAAGGGTCTTATTCCTCTAGAGAAATTATTTGACCAAAATGATGTGGCTAAAGACCCAAAGGTTCATTCCAATGAAAATGATATTCAAGATCATAATATTGGGACTGAAGATTCACGTAAGATAGTAAAACTGTCAAAAAACTTGCCTCCTGAAGAAAAAAAGAAATATATGAACTTGATGGAAAACTACATCGATGTTTTTGGTTGGAGTTATGAATATTTGAAAGAATATGATACCTCATCATACAACATACTATTCCTATCAGACATGGAGCCTAAGCCTTTCTGATAGAAACCAAGAAAAATTAATCCAATGCTGTTACCCTTGATTGAAAAAGAAGTAAGAAAGTTATTCAATGCAAAAATAATTGTGAGTCTCATATTTTCTAAATAGGTGGCTAAGTTAGTACATGTTAGGAAGAATAATGGAGAAATTAGATTATGTGTGGATTTCAAAAACTTGAATAGAGTGTCATTAAAAGACAACTATCCTTTACCCAAAATGGATGACATACTACAAAAGTTGTTGGAGTTGAAAGAATTTCTACAATGGATATCTTTTCTGGATACAACCAAATAAAGGTTCTCCCAAAGACCAAGAAAAGACAACCTTCACTACACCATGGTGGACTTTCATGTATTCCAAGATTCCTTTTGGATTAATGAATGCAGGAGCTACTTTCCAGATAGCAAAGAGCATAGATTTTGTTGAGGAGAAGGATCATTTTGTTGTAATTTATATGGATGACACCACAGTTTATTCCAAGTCTAATAAGGATCATATAAAACACCTCGAAAATGTATTTTTAAAGTGCAATAGGTATGGTATGTCTCTTAACCCTAGAAAGTCTAATTTTGCTATGAAAGAGGGAAAATTATTGGGTCATATTAAATCGTAGGACGAGATTAGGATTGACCCAGACAGAGTGAATGCTAGTATGAAGGTAGAGGAACCAATGAATAAAAATGAAATTTAGTCATTTATTGGTCAAGTAAATTTCTTAAGAAGGTTTATCCCTAGTTTTGCAGAGATATTGAAGAACGTTACAAATATGTTGAAAAATGTAAGTGAGATCAAATGGACTGTATATGCCAGGCAATATTTTAATGATATTAAAATGACAATCACAAAGGCACCTATTTTAGTGAGTCCTATTTTTTCTAAAGTTTTTCTGATTTTATCTTATGCCTATGAACATACAATAGTTGGAGTCTTGTTGTAGAAGAACCAACAAAATACTGAACGACCCATTGCTTTCTTTAGGAAGGTGTTGAGAGTTTGGGAGCTAAAATATGACATCATGGAGAAACATGCTTATGCCTTAGTAAAGTATTTAAAATATTTTAGAGTGTACATTTTACATTCCCAAATTATAGCATATGTACCCCACAATATAGTAAAGAACATTCTTACTCAACCTGATTCGGAGGGAAAAAGAGAAAAGTGGATAGCAATCCTGCTAGAATATGATTTGGAGATCAGGCATACTAAATTGGTGAAGGGGTAGGGACTGACAAAGTTGATGACTAATTCAAGTTGTGAATCCTTACAGTTGAATTTTTTTATCTAATCACTCAAATGAGTTGGAATTAGGACCGCAGGTGATTACAGATTTCACTTTATCTCCTTGGTACAATGATATAGTCTTTGTTCTATAGAATTTATGGGCACCTTCAACATTAAGAAAAACTAGAGCTAGATTAGTGAAGCTAAAGGCAGCCAAGTTTTGTATCATGAATCAATATCTGTATTGGAAAGATCCATGAGGTATCTTGCTCAACTGTCTATTGGGAAATGAAACCCAACAAACTATGAAAGAGTTTCATTAAGGAATCTGTGGAGGGAATCATTCCCGGAAAGTATCTACAAACAAAATTTTAAGAGTTGGTTTCGATTGACCCACCATGTTTTCAGATGTATATAAAGAGATCACAACCTGTCATCAATGGAAAATCGTTGATGGAAAAAGAAAGCTAGTGCCTTTGCCACTTAATCCTATTTCGGAGGAAGCTCCTTGTCATTAGTGGGGGTTATATTTCATTGGAGAAATTAACTCAAATTATTCTAGCCATCATAGATGGACCCTGACTACAACTTATTATTTTACTAATTGGATTGAAGCTATACCTACCAGGAGGGATACTGATACAATTATCATGGATTTTCTGGAGAATAATTTATTATGTCAAGGTTTGGATGCCCCAGGAGAATTGTGACTGATAAGGCACTAGATTTCAAGTAAAAAAAGATGACCAGCTTCTGTCATAAGTATCATATCAGTCTAAATCATTCTATTGCTTATTATCCTCTGGGGAATGGGCTTGCAGAATCTTCTAACAAAAGTTTAGTGAGAATAATAAAAAAATGTTGGAAGAAAACAAGAGACCCTGACATACAAAATTGAAGTATGCTTTGTGGGCAGACATAGTAAGAAATAAAAGAGTTATTGGTATGTTACCTTTCCAATTGGTATATGGGGCACGAGTGGTATTTCCAGTTTCTTTAGGTCTTCCTATCATGAAGATGCTGCATGAACAAGAGGAGGAGACAAATCACATGTAGAGAAGGATAAATAATAATATAGAGCCGAATGAGGTTAGGGTGAAAGCTTATGATAAAGTGCAAGTACATCAAGAGAAAATCAAAAAGACTTTTGATAGGAAAGTTAAAGAGGAACAATTTCAGGTGGATGATCTAGTTTTAAAATGGTATGCACCGAAAGAACATAAACATGGAAAATTTGATCCTATGTGGAAAGGACCATACATTATTTCCTCTTTCAGGGGAGATAATCCATTCATTCTACAACATCAATATGGGGTTCAACTAAAAGGGGGCCTTGTAAATGGGAGATTTATAAAACATTACTTGTAATAAAGTAGAAGGTAATTTTTGTATTTTAGTTGTACATATTTATTTAATTGACACATCAGTACATATGATAAATTGAAGGATTTGAATCTCGGAGAGAAGGTCATGAGATTTTGAAAAGTTTCCATTTTTCTTGTATATAATTTTACACAAAAATGAAAGGTTTTGTATAGAAAACAATTTGCCATTGGTATGCAGTTTCTTTGCTACCTCGCAGGGAGGATGACATCCCCAGTTGCATCCAGTTGTTAGCACAATTTTGGCTAGCAGTTAGATGGGACATGCCTAAGGAGAAATATGTTATGGTATAGAAAATTTTGATGATATGACCAAAGGTGTGCTTAGAAGGTGCTTGAAGGATATTGTTAAAGGGAGCTCACTCTAAAGTCAAAACTTGTATTTTCAAGGAAAATCATGGGTTAAGCCTTGGAAATAGGTTTAAAAATGAAAATGTGCGCTTGTGGTATAGACCGAAAGGCTTGGATGGTTCAGATCTACAAGAGGGGATATCAATGGTTGGTATTCAATCCACCACAAAGAGATGCAAGGTAAAAACAATTCATAACTAGTGGGCAGGTTTAAAGGGTAGCCTAGATCTACGGTGAGCAAAATAATAAAAAGAGATATAGGATGAGAGATGATTCCGTTGGTGAGACTTGTACGGAGAAACAAAAATTTCCAATCAGCGGAAAATATTATGGCCAACAAAGATCCACGGTGGGGATTCAAAGAGGAAAATGATCTACGATGCATAAGGATTCCACTGGGGAAACATGCATGAATAAAACCAATTTGGGAATCAGCGGAATGGTTAAAATCCAACATTAATCAATGGTGAGGATTGATGCTTGGTAAGATCAATGGCTGGAGACGATTCCACTAATGAAAGCTGCACCGATGAATGCAATTCTAAGATTAACAGAGTCAGTTAAAGGGTTGAATTTGATCAAAGGAGAATATTTAAATGTGAAGAGATCTATGGTTTAGGGAGATCCGTTGTCAGAAGATGAACATAGGTAGTCATAAGGGAGATCAACGGAATGTGTTAAAGGGAATCATTAATCAATGGTTGAGCTTGAGATTGGTAAAGATCTATAGTTGAGATTTAGTCCACTGGGAAAATATGCATGTTGGATGTATAGTTTGAGTTAAGCGGAATGGTTAAAGGAAGAAATCAATTAACGTTCTGGATTTGTAATGAATAAGCTCAAGGTCTGTTAAAGGATTTGATGTTGAAAAGTGTAGGGAAGATAAAAGATAGGTAGGGAAACGCAATTAAGGAAGCAAGGTTAATCAGTGAGAAAGATCGACAACTCAAAGTAAATATGGACTAGATCTATAGACAAATAAGGATTCACCTAAGAAATTTTCAATAAAGATAGTAGAGGATGCCACTATGAAAAATACTATAAAAGGTAAAGGCACGTGGAGGAAAAACTATTTGTCCTTTTGCACATTAGAGAAGAAAAATGCTTATATGCGTAGGCAAATCCAGGTCAGATAGATTCTCATCCAACCTTCATTTTACCAGGTAGGCCACGTTTTAGCACCCAATAATATTTAAGTATGGAGAGTGGAGGAGAAATAGAAGCTCGGGTTTTAGAGTTCCAAAAATTTGAGGAAGTATTTGAAGATAAAAATAGTGAATTTTATACTCTTTTTTTCCTTTGGCCCTGTTAACCAGTTGAAAACTAAGATAAAATCATTTAAGGCTAGGGTATAGATTTACATGGTGTTTTAAAGTCCCATTTTCACTTTTTTTTCTCTACAGAACAAACATTGAATTTTCCAGATTCTGTTGAATGGTGTGCATCTAACTATTCCTCCTCTGAAAGAGTGGTTATGGACTCGACCAAAACAAAAATTCTTTGTCCAATTAATGCCTTAGTTGTCCGTTATTAATTTGCACGCCCTTCCTCATTTACCTTAAGACGAGAACACTTTAATGAAGAAAACCTAATTCAGTCCTTTCGAGAAGCAACCCTTAAACATAAGCAATCATTTTCCACCACTTGTTTCAGGTCATATGTGTCTCTTTAGAACCAGTCCTTTCCCTTAGACATTCACCTATTTAATGAGGAAACTAACTTTATTATTTCATTAATGAGTCAGTTTTTAGGTCTTGATACTGATAGGTACATTCTTGAGTTGCTGATGATCATTTTATTCAAATTCAACACAAGTCAATTTGAGTCACAATCTTCCCAATCATTATGCCTTAAATTTGATGAATTTCTGGCTAAAAGTATTCACTCTTAGCTAGTGAATTTCCATAGCACTAAACACTTCATGTTTCAGTCTTATTTAGTTAGAATGTTCCTGTTCTTTAATGAGGAGAATTTACAGTTGCTAGAGATGGTACTTATAGATGAAATCAACAGTAATTTCTTCAAGTACATGAATTTCTTAATGGCAGAGATTTACAAGGTATTTTTCCAAAATAAATTGCCCAAGGTACTACCAATAATGATGGAAGCCTTACAGTTTGAACCAGATAGGAAAATAGGGGATTGGATTTTGTTGGAGGAGCATACAATTATCAGAGTATATGGCTTTTCTCATGAACCCTATATTCTGCTAGCCTTCCTCACTCCTAATATTTTTTCCTTGGAGCTGGTGAGACAAAAGTTGATAGTTGAGAGAACATTTCATCAGCTTTAGAAAAGATTCAGAGATAAAATTTCCTTGGGTGATTGGACCCTTCATCATAAAGAGCAAGGCTGCACTTCCTATGGTGGAAATTTTGTTTAAAGAGATGGATTTTCAAATAGCTACTACAGTAAAATATGACCCACATCACACTACATCAAAAACCTATGATTAACGTCCCTTTTAGCTTACTTTTTAGTGTCCACTATCCCTTTTAGTGTATTTTTCATCATTTTTTGGACAAAGTGGATGCTTTTCCACAGGATGACACTTTTAATGGTGTTATTTGCATCCCTTTTTAAAATTTGACGCTATTTTGGACGCTAATTAGCATCCCAAATAGCGTCCCAATTAGAGTCCTTATTAGCGTCCCAGTTAACATCCCAATTAGCATCCCAATTATCGTCCCTTTTTAAAAGTTGGTGCTATTTTGGACGCTAATTAGCATCCCAATTAACGTCCCAATTAGCATCCCCATTAGAATCCCAATTAGTGTTCAATTAGAATCCCAATTAGCATCCCAATTAGCATCCCGTTTTAAAAGTTGGCATTATTTTGGATGCTAATTAGCATCCCAATTAACGTCCCACATAGCGTCCCAATTATCATCCCAATTAGCGTCCCAATTAGCGTCCCAATTAGCATCCCAATCAACATCCCAAATATCATCCATTTTTAAAAGTTGGCATTATTTTGGACGATAATTAGAATCCCAAACAACATCCCAATTAACGTCCCAATTAGCGTCCACAAAAGCATCCCATATAACGCCAATAATAGCCTCCAAAAAAATGTCCTAAATAGCATAGCATCATATATGAATCCAAGGTTAGTGACATGAATTGCGCCATGAATTTTGACAAGAAAAACATTCAACATAGTGCTAGGAAATGCTACACCTGGAGTTGATTTTCTAAATGCTAAGTACTGCTGTTGAGTTGATTTGCTAAATGCTAGTACCGTTGCTGAGTTCTATTCCCTTAAAATATAAGGTTTGACTATAACTGTCAACTAATATTCTACCCGAAATTTGAGGATATATGCCCCACTATTTCCATAAATCTAGAGAGGATTTCTTGGAATCATGTAGCTTTCAAGTGTTCAATCTATGACCCAAATATGCTTTAACATCCTATACTTTGATATTTGTCCCTCCTTTGTCCCTCCTTTGAATACCACCTGTTAAATGACTGCATGGAAATGCTCGATTTGATGCCCTTGAATATGGGGTTGATCTTTATTGTTGATCTTCAAAATATGGGATTTGAATGCTGGTAATGTGGACCTGCTACTTTGCTGGATGGAGGATTCGACATCATAGAGTCCCAATGACATTTCCTTCTACAAACATCTGTAAATCCCCATTGCTATTATTACTCTTGATTACTGGATATTTTGTAATATACTCTGTCACTTGTTCACAGTATTACATTTCTCAATATGCCACGAATTTTAAGAGCCACTACTACGACAAAGGAATTTTCCTTGTTCAGATTGTTACTAAGAGCTGGTAGACAATTCAACATTCCAACACATAGGTATTGATAGGCTAAATATGCAAGTGGAAAAATATCAAATGTATTTTTGATAACCATTCAACAAGGAATCGATGCCAATAGGATGGTTTCATATGTGAGAAGTATAACTCTTGCATATTCCTTAACTGTTAGCAAATTCCATTTCAAAGCTCCTCCTTCAGGTGTAGGATGCAAGAAATTCAACTCTATATTTTCACCTTCAAGTCTTATTTGGCCTCCAATGACCATAAGGTCATTTTTACATGTATGAAATACAAGAACCAAACCCTTTATTGAGCTTGCCATTACAGGCAATTTTCCCAATATATTCCAAATATGGTATGCTTGTTATATTTCTTGACTTCATTTTGCTAGTGCTTGATTGCATAAAACTTGATTATTTATCATTACAACCAAGTATGTTGTTGGTTCACTGATTTTGTCAAGCAATTATACTATGCTGCATGTAGAATGCACTTTACTGCTAAAGGGAACCATTTGAGACAACCATAACTTGACAAGAAACTTTTTAAATATCATTGTGCATATATATTTTTTCATATTCTAGTTTACTGTAGAGATCTTCAACAAAATATGGTCATTTCCACAAATCTCATGATGACAAAGTGTATGCACAGAGCTAGAACATGTGTACATGTTGAAGTGTGTGTGGGGTGTTGGGACATGATTGTGGGTACTGGAATGTGCATATTAACCTCGAATGTGTGCACATAGGGTCTAAAATTGCAACATCCTGTGACATGGAGTCACACGTAAACGACAAGTATAGACTTGGGCACAAAATTGGTAGTGGTTCTTTTGATGAGATATACTTAGGCTTTTCTCCATTTTTTATTTTGTTCACTCAATGCGTAATTGTTTTGTTGATCCCATAAAATATTAATCCACCAAGTCCCACAAACTTTGTATTCACATGAGTTTTTATGAGAAGCATTACATGTTGTTTGTGATCGGCATATTTTCTCTTTATCCATGAATCACGAGTGTCACCATATGGAAATTTCGTATCTTAGAACACCAATGGTTCTTATTTCTTTATTACTTTTGCAGCAACACCTCATCTTGATGGGTATATACTTGATTCCATATCTATGATTTTTTGTATTCACCTGAGTTTGTTTGAGAAGCTTTACATGTTGGTTGTGATTGACCTATTTACTCTTTATCCATGACTCATGAGTGTCACCATATGGAAATTTCGTATTTTAGAAATACAAGATTCCTTTACCTTGAAATAATGGGTTACTTTCTTTGGGTGCGAAACACCAGTGTATTTTTACCATTTGACATTTTAAATTCTGATAAATATTTGTAGGCAGTTCTCTTCAGTCCAATTCAGTTGGTCTATATGCTACTAAGGGGGTGAGGCTAACTAAGATTTGTTTGACTAATTTGGATATGTTTCCTCTCCCCATCTCTATTGTCTGTTTTACTCTCATATAATTAATGTCCCTTTTCTTATTATCTGTAGCAAGCATGTCTTCTTTGGAAGAGTTGTTGAGGGAATAGATGTACTGAAGAAAATTGAGTGATTATCAACTACAGATCAACGAAGACCTATTGTTCCAGTTAATATTTCTAATTGTGGTGAAATATTTCCAGGCAAAGGTAAGAGTATAGTTGTAGTTGATGAAGGTACATTTATATTTTAAGTTGTAAGCATCATGATATGCCATTTATCTTATGCTCAACCTTATCATACACCATCTCCAAATCGTTCTTCCCCAAGGTCTCATCGCCTTTGTGAAGGGAATATTCTTGAAAGGGACAAGTTTGTATGCATTCATAAAGCCTCATTAAATTTCCAAAGTTGGAAGGAATTCCTAACATAATAATTTTATTTTGATGTGGTAGATGTTCAAGTTTTACGAGTTATTTCGAGCTCTCGCCTCCAAGACATTACATAAATGCACCAAGAGGCAAGACTCCTCCAATGTCAGAAAGCATTATATTTGTTGTAGTGCTTGAAGAAATATGTTTTGAATATTCTTTTAACAAACTATTTTATAAACACTATAGGCTATTTTGTATCTTTGAAACACAATCCAAATCATTGTAGTTAAGTGTTTCCACATTAGCCATAAAATCAAGGTTAACTTGTCAGCAACATCAGAAGATGGCCAAGAGTTGGTGTATTCCTTCCAACAATTAGTTTTCTCTAATATCTAAAACCTTAGTTAAACTACCTATTTTTTAAGGATTTGTTGAGATATAAAAGCCTCCAAGGAATGGTTCTAGTGAGATTATTGCAGTTTCAGATCGAGCTTTCCTAGTTTCATCATCTCTCCTATTTTAGAAGGAAGGACACAACTAAGATTGATGTCTGAAAGAAGAAAATTAGGAAAGTTCTTCAATATGTCCCTGGGAAGACGGCATACTCGCACGTGTCCCATGTAAGGAGGTACATTTCCATAAATGTTGTTGTTATAAATCTCAAGGAAATACGATGCATAGAGCTTATAAATATTTATTGGTATAAAGCTTGTGAAGGGGTTGTTATGCAACACATTGTAGTGAGATGCGGTCATGTATAAGGCCAGTGATAAAATATGACAAGATGGGTCAACAACATATTGTTGCATAGGATATAAGGAATCCATTTGCTCAATCTATTGAATATTATTCACTATACTCCAAGATGATAAGGGTTTCAAATATAGAAGGAAATGAATGTGACAAACTTGGAAGCTCAACACAACTCTTAATCCATGAATCAAATCACAATAGAGTACAATTTGTAATGGAAAAACTCTATATCATACAACATTGAAATGCATTGTTTAAACTAATTACAACTCCATTCTATAATCAATGGGAACCCTTTGTATTGTCATTGTGTTTCCATTGATTTCTTCCAATCGTAATAGATTTTAATTTGTAACGAAGAAAATCCATATCATACCAACAAATTCTTAGTGGTTTAGCAGAGCGCCTTGGTTCAAGGATTGCTAGAACAACTTATGTCAGACCCGTTAGCAATGTTTCTGTTGTGCAATGTGTTCAAATTAGAGGGAGTACTCCTGTGCCTATGAAGCAAGATGGTCTTGGGAAAACAAGTTTATCCTTTCAAGGAGGGTCAATTCCATCGGTACCATTGAAACCCATGCAAGATAACATAAGATCCAGCTTCTCCACATAACTAGGTGATATTACATGTGTCCCAACATTAACCTCCAAAAGGATTCTTGGTTCAATGGCTTGTTTCCATCATGGTTGTTATGTTAGGCCAAGTGGTCACATGCCTCACACATGCCTCATAGGTGAAACTGTGTTCTACCTCTTGATAAGTGATAACTCGTGCAAGGAGGCCATGGTTGCATCGGTCACATGCCTTACAAGTGAAACTGTGTTCTACCTCTTGATAAGTGATAAGCGGTGGATACTCACTTCAACGTAATAAGGAAGTATGTTCGTTACTAAAACAAAATGCCAAAGTTATCAAGACTACAAATCCCTTTTTACCATGTATTTTCAATGCACTCTTATCATGCATTTTCAACATGCCCTGCAAAAACTAGTATTTTCAACATACACTTATCATGTATCTTCAACATGCCCTACAAAAACTATTTGAGTATTCTCCATCTGGCTTAATTTGCAATTGGTTGGACTTTATGCAAGAAATTCTTCTGTTGACTTCGCCAAACATTCTCATTTTCAACCATTAACCCAATTTCATAGTGGCTATATGAAAGCAATACTGTATATTCTCTTGCTTAACCCAATTGCATAGTGACTATATGAAAGAAATACTGTATATTCTCTTGTTGTTGTTTGTAATTAAAAATATTTCTATATTTGCAATGCTTCCTTTTGACTAGTCACATAAGACAACAAGCTATTCTATTTCTCAATTTCTTTCTTACCTTTTCTGTAGACATCATTTGAGGGCCAAGACGACAACAAAACATTCAGCTATGTTGATCTCTACTTTGTATCTCAGGTGAATTGCCAGATATTTTTATTTCAAAGTAATTGATATTCATGTCTGATTTAGTTGCAGTATTGTAATACATTTCTATACTATTGACATTGTTTGGATTCACACTGTGATTTGGTTGTGCTCTTTTTGGTGGTAGGATGGATCTTCATTCAAATCTAAGTACAATTTTGCTTCATATTTCTACGTTTGCCACTAAGGTCAGTAATATATGATCAACATGGGCATGATTTACTAGTGTTCAGTCTGTAGACTCAATGTGATGACAACCATGCTTAGAAATTTAGAACTATTGAAGGCAAGTTTAGAACTAAGTATTTCTTGCAGCATGAATCTAAACATGCTTCTTGTTTTCACTAGTGGAAAATGAGAGATTAGGGACCAGGAGACCAAAAATTTTGGTCACCACAGTCTCCTGAAAGGGACAAATGACCAAAATTGACAATTCTTAGTGAGCTAACTTAAAACGACCAAGATAAATGACCAAATTTGATCACGATATATGTAGACTACAAATGACCATATAACAATTCGTCATTTATTTACTCATTTTTAATTGTGTCACTCCGACAATGGAAAAATTTAAAAATTTGACAATGAATTTGTACATTTTACTAAATTCTAACACTGCAGATGGATTTAGAGACTCCCTTTTAATTCAAAGACCCCCTTAAAAGAGTGTCTTTGAATCCATCTGCAGTGTTAGAATTTAGTAAAATGTTGACTGACCCATGTGTCACAACTTAGATAAAAACACCAAATCAGCTATCATCACGATGTTCTAGCACATGTCCTAGGACTTCTAGACTAGATTATCATCATTGAGTTGAATTCCTTCCCTTAGAGTGTGATTCCACATAAATATTATTAACTCATTTGAGTTTCTCCTAGTGTTCTACTAATTCAATATGGGTTTTGAAAACTATACTCCTATAAACAATGTTAATATAGGCATGACATAAATTAATTGTAACATAAATTTATAGGTTTCTAGCACCAAATTTTTGGCTTTGTTGGAAGGGGGCTTAATTATGCCTTTTGGTTTTCCTCTTGATTTTTGGTATTCTCTTTCTCGATTCAAAGCAAACATATCAGATGAGGATAAGAAATATCTCTCCTTGTTCATGGTTTGGGAGCACACAACTTGAAAGAATGGGATAACCAAATTAGTGCATTTGAAAAACACTTTGATCTCCTCATCATGGACCTTGTATTCTATGAGACTCCACACCTACAAGCTCTTAGCATATTGATATTTTCCAAGAGGAGTGCCTCAAGAGTATTCTCCAATGTCCTGGACTAGAGAGTGTGATCGTGGTCGGGCATATTAGTAGTGGATTCATTGCCGGGTATTTTACTTGATAGGGATTTTTATCATTTGGGTTTGAATAGTAGCCGTGGCAAGGGATTTTACTAAATCCTAATTAAAAAACCTACTTCCTATTTAAAAAATAACATAACATTTAGTATTAATATGAATATATATTACAAGAGATATTTATTATTATATACTACTAATTATCATTATTATATAATTATAATAACTATATCTATTTATATAGTATGAATTATTGGAGCTGTCTAACTAGGGGACTTTTTGACTTTCAGGCCGTTTTTTTTGCCATAATCCGGTAAATTTAATCCACAAAATATGTAATTTATGTTGTGTGTTGGGCGATTTGAAGCTCAGAAATGAAATTAGGTAACAGAAAAACCCCAACACCCACACTCTGTAAGATTTAGCAGTGTTTTTGTGGCGTTTTAAAAATTCCGTAAAGATTCATAATAAAAAACTGATAAAAACTAGCTGGAAACCAAGGTCAAAAAGTCCCTTGTTGAGACAACTCGTGAATTATTTATCATATTAATTCATATATTCCTTTACTAAATATAATTAAAATAATTAAAAAAAACTCTTTCAACATTCTAATCAAGAAATCTAAAACCGACCAATTAAATTTAATAAAAATTAAGAAAAGAAAATTATACTCCAATTAAGAAAATAAAATTATACTCCAATAATTGTATTAATTTGCAATATTTTATTAAAAATGAATAATGAAGCTTTTATGAAAAACTTCCCATTCAAAGAAAACATATACTATGGTTCCAAACCCTTCAAAGCAAACATATACTGGGCATCTACCTATGCATTTCAGACATCCAACATCTTGGTGGAACACACTCTGCAATTTTGAACTCTGGAATCTCATCAATTAGTGGACAGATCCTTGTATTCTCCTGGATGATGGGAAGCAATTTCGGCCTGGATGATGCGCTGGATGAAGCGCTGGCATGTACCGCTGCAAGATTGCTCTATCCATCGTTGGGGATAGGGCTGATGTAACAACCATCTTAAATATGAGCAAAGACAAAAACCCAGTAGTGCGTAAACCAATGCTTTAGCCCCCAGAAATGATGAACTCGAATCGTGATCATTGGATGGTGGACGAGCCTCCTCCTGCAAATTTCTTTGTTTACTTATTCCAAGAACCTTTTATCAGGAACAGAATAATCAGGTACATTTGAACCCCAGGTTCCAAGGTTTTTCTCCTCATGAATTTCAGGTTTTCTTTTCTAGGCTTTTTCCAAGATTCAGTACTGCATCAGCCCAGGTTGCAAGGTTTTTCTCCTCATGAATTTCAGGATTTTCTTTTCTACGCTTTTTCCAAGCTTGAGTACTGCATCAGCCAACAAATCTGTAGCCATAAACCAATGGATATGATTGTAGCCACTTGGCGTGCTGCTTCAACTTTGGATCTTCCATCTTCTTGATGACTGATTCACCTGCAGGCTGGAAACAATCATTCTTTAGGCTACTTTCAAATATCCTAGTGAGCCCTACAATTACAAAATAGATGGATAGAGCATACTTAAAAGTAGGCTAAATTAACCCTTATCTCTCCTATGAAAGCCAAACTTCCTTTTGGTAAATGTGCAGGTAAGGACTCCTGCAGATGGTTTCTCCATAAGAGGTATCCATCAAAGGTTTCCATTTACCATACAAAATCCAGTTATTTTACAATTACAAATATTTTCTCTGGTGGTGAGAAGAAGCAAGACAACTAAGCACCCTATTCTGAACATAGATTCTTCTTTACAAATGGGTTTAATCTTCTTTCTGATGTTAATCCAACAAATTTAGGCCTACTCATGGGGCTCTGGTATTTTAGATTTGGAAGGTATATATCACGTTCCTGCACATTTGTTCCAAGGATTTCATGGTATTATATATTGAGAGGGGAAAGACCCAAAATCTTAGAAGGGGATCTATGGCTCTCGAAAAGTCATTCTGTTGATGAAACCTTGGTTTCTTTAGTTCAAACCAATAACCAGGTTCTATTATCGACCCCCCACCCTTGTATGGCTAAATTCAATAAATCTCTCTACATTTTGAATAAAGGATCTTTATGCATCTACCAACAATTCTTCGCAGATATTTGTTCATATTCAGCTCAAACCAATATGACAACCATTCATTACTACTCCCCCCATTCATTATAGCTCCACAAGAATCTCTTTTGGTAACCCAAATCTAATTAACACAAATGGGGATATTGGGGACAAAATTAAGCTATAAAATGTGGCTGTCAAGTCCAAATATGTCTGTGGGTCATCGGTATAGCTGTCTAGCCTCGACATGTTAGGAGCAGAATCAAGATTCAAAATGTTGTAAAATATCTTAATCAAGAGGCAAACACAATGTCCTCTAACCAATAATGCTTCTTTAGTATGTTAATGAAAGCATGCTACAATGTTGAAATGTAAATTGAAAACAAAGATAAGTCTTTTAAATACTAGAAAACCCATGTCTTTTAGACCCCATAAGAGTAGAGATCACAGAATTCACTTTTTGAGAAGTTACAAAGAATTGAAATCCTGGAAGAGTCGATGGATTTTCTTTAAAATAGATCTTTATTATAAACTCTGTTGTGTCAGGGTTGTTGAGGTTGAATCTTATACAGGTGATCCTAGTTTCATGGCACAGTCGCCGGTCAATCCAAAGACATTTTCTCTTCATTGGTAAGTTTGAGTCCATTTAAGTCCCCCCTTTCATCCATAAAGAATGCCTTCTTACCATTAATGATTCTTTCATAGGTCAAAGACAATGTTGATACGTAGATTGGAAATAAAGATGAGCCTTTTGATTACTAGGGATTGGAATTTCTTCTTAGGATGATAGGTAAACACCCTTTCTATGCAAGAAGTGTCCATTTTATAAATTCTATTTTTTTGGTAGTATCAAATTTCTACAATTCTAATCAAGCTCCAGCTCGGGTGTTCAATAAGTGAAGAACTTAAACAAATAGCTGGAAATAAAAAAAACAAGAAATTTTCACTGGGTAAGTGAAAAAGGAATTTTGTTGAAGTTAAGGGGTTTGGGAACTGGTCATGATGATGTCTTATGACAAAGGCTAAGTGGTCCTATAGTTTATGTACTACATGCATAAATTGTAAATCATTATGAACAAGTAGTAGGGAGGAGCTAATCAAATGGAGCTCTTTTTTCTCTTATTTCCATAACGATTGATACTACTAGTCATAAAGTTGTAAAAGGAAACATAGTGGAGTTCTAGGACCGTCCTTGGCATATGGGTAGTATTTCTTGTGGTGGTAACATAAGGATTATTAATTAGAATATATCTTCGTTATTTGTCACACTAGATTGCAGATGGAAATAAGTTGTTGTGTGAGATTTTGAGGTTAATCCTACAAAGGTCTTTTGAAGTTAATCAAAACTAGGTATATTCCTATTTTATCAAAAGTAGAGGACAAGCTTATTTGGAGAATGTTCACTTCCTGTGGACATTTCAAGGTTAGATTTGGAATTGGACTTGACCTTTAAGATACATTAGAAAATGCAGGGGATATGGGCATATAGGGTAAACTACATATTCCTATGAATTCCCTGAGAGAAGTGCATCATGTGGATTCTCCCCAAAAATTAGCTGTGCTTACTTTTTATGTTTTGCTCAGAAAGAGTACACTAACCCTTCCATATGTACTCTGTGCATGAAATATGTTTTCCATTGTACAGTTTTCCTGTGATATTATGTTACAAAAATATAGGGTTCGATCTTGAAGGATATTGGGATTGGATCCCAGCTTGCCATGGAATATTAAATATGTGAGTGGCTATACGATAAGATGGAATGAGATCTACAACTTTGGGCTCAAATATAAATTCGCAGAATCTTAGTAATGTTTCAAGGTTTGGAGTAGCCAGATCTCTAAATTCTCTTCCAAAATGTATGATGATCTGCTTCAAAAAAAAGTCGAAGAAAAGAGGACCCTACTGTCTATGAGCATTGAGAAGAAAATGGTGTGTGCCAAATCAGATATGTCTACACTTCCTTTTTAGATGGGAAAGGAAATTGTTGCACAACAAGGGAAAACACATTGTACTTCAAATTTGTTTCTGTAATATAAGATTCATCAATTTTACAAAAAAAGATAAAATTACAAGAACAAAAACTGCATGTCACCATGCCAAGTATTTGAAATAAGAAAAGTTTAAATTCACCCCTCTTTGGGAAAAAAGCATGGTGGAAAACCAATTAGAAATAGATTATTCAAATAAAGGCTCAAAATTTTACCCTATTTATAATGGCAGTACATGAGATACCCGATCTTTTCTAATTACATTCTAATCAATATGGTTGTAAGTTGCTAGACAACTCTTGTCCCATGTTGCCCAGTGGTTCCATGATATTTTGTGCATGCATGTTTGATGAAGAGTGGCATTTCTAGTGATCCTAGATTTCGTACTAAGTGTGCATGGTGATTGTGGCATGTTCTCTAGCTCACTACTCTATCTTATCTTTGGAAAGAGGTGGGTATTGTTACTTTTGAGGAATCCAAAAATGAATTCTGTAATAAGGACGTTCATAGATTGTCGAATGACTTAGCAATGTGCATGCATGTTCATTGAAAAGTGGCATGTCTAGTGATCCTGTCTAGTGATCTTGTCTAGTGATGCTTGTAATTAATGTATTATGATCATTAGTGGCATGTCTAGTGATGCTTGTAATTAATGGATTGTGTTACAATAGCGTTGCAAATTACAAAAATCATCTGGTTCTCTAAATCAAATATATAACCCTGGATTAATGCAACTGGATTTCTTATAGGGATGCGACGCCTCAATGTTGCTTGATGATACATATAGCATTACAGGAGAGAAGAGCTCTATTCCTAATCTTAATTCAGCCAAAGGGTTTGAGGTCATCGACGCTATCAAGAAATCCCTGGAAAATTCTTGCAACACAACTGTTTTTTGTGCAGATATTCTCGCTCTTGCAGCTAGGGATTCAGACTACCTTTTAATCTATGCATACATATATTTTATATTTTTCATATCTTGTTGAATGAAAACAAAGCAATTCAAATATAATTACTGCGTTTTTTTATGTGTTTAATTATACAAGAGCGGTGGACCTTACTGGCAAGTGCATCTTGGGAGAAGAGATGGCACAACTGCCAACATAACTACAGCAAACAACGATATCCCTGTCTAGTGATCACAATTTATTAATGACTTAGAAATGTGCATGTTTAGTGATCCTGGATTTCGTACTAAGTGTGCATGGTGACTGTGTTACGTTCTCTGGCTCACTACTTTGTCTTATGTTTGGAATAAGGGGTGTAACACTATATTGTTACTTTTGAGAAACCAAAGATGAATTCTGTAACAATGACTTTCATAGAATTATAGAATGGATTTCATAGAATGTTTTTGACCATCATTATAAATTTTGACCCCTCTATTCTCTAGCCACTTCATTTAGCAAGAACAATATGTGCTTACCTTGGTTGTTTGGCATTTGCAAGAGTGAAGTTAAATATCTATTGTACATCATTAATAATGATTTAAGGTAACATACTCTGTTATTTCTTTGTCTCTTTTCTCTATGAAGTGGTTATGTATTTGTAGGAGTCAATCTTATTCTATATCCCTTCCTTGAGCAAAGCCAAACTATTCTAAAAGTATTGAATTCCTCTTGATCAGCAAGTTTATTTTTGTTATTTATTTTTATCTTAATTGTTTCCTTTGGTCCCCTCTGTTTAGAGACTCTAGAGGTTCAGTGTCCTCCATCATCACTTATTAAGATTGGGGATGTAAAGCACTATTTGCATGAGAGCTCTTTCTTATACAGGGATAAACTTATGCAGATACTTATACAATTAGCACAATGCATATGGAGGATAAACACAATTATTTAGACCCATTTCATCTTAATCATGTCAGAAAAATACACCCTTTAGAACTTTAGTCTCCTCAAAATGGAGGTCAGGGACACAGACAGTGTATGGGGACTGCTTCATTCCACTTTCCAACTAATAGTCTCACCCAGAGAAGCACTGCATTGTGTTCAACTAGGAAAACTTTATTGCAAGCAACCTTTCTCCGACTCTCTAGAAAGCCAAGTCACATAGGAAGAGAGAAACAACCAGTTTTACATGGCATTTAGGTTAGAAGTCAGTTTAGGCCATTTCTAAGTGGGTAAGTTGGAACATGCAGGTATGGGATTATGTCACCTTTGTACATGTGGTTCACACTACTTGAGTTACATGGAGAAGTGTGTAGGAAGAAGTTGTGCTGTAATCACCTACCCTTAGCACATGTAAGGTCTCTAGTTAAGGAACATTCTCTTGGAGTGTTCATGGATTGGTTAGATTGGACTTTGTCTTGTTAAGTGGTCCACTTGTAGACCTAGTATAGGGTTTGCTTGTAATTACTCTCTTCCTTATTCCATAAATAGAAAGGAGGGTGCTTCTCTTAAGGATATTAGTTTTCTATTTTGTGAAAAGTAAAGTTAAGAGTAAAGTAGTTGTGATAACTAGATGTAAAAGCAATAAACCAATAAAGGATAACAATTATTGTGATAACTAGAGTGGAAGGATAGTGATAACTAGAGTTAAACAAATAAAAAAAGGGAAAGAGTTAAAGCA
This sequence comes from Pseudotsuga menziesii, assembly GCA_001517045.1. Taxonomy (NCBI): domain Eukaryota; kingdom Viridiplantae; phylum Streptophyta; class Pinopsida; order Pinales; family Pinaceae; genus Pseudotsuga; species Pseudotsuga menziesii. Next base: position 387,628 of record LPNX011067414.1, read on the forward strand.
TAACTCTATAAGGCATCATATTTTCACAATAATTGTTGACTCAAAAATCTTTTATTTCAAGAAAAATATCCAAGAAGCTCTCACAATAATTTCCCTGAAATGTATATCAGCCGAGATTGATACTAAAGTAGTAGAGAGAGGGTTGATTGGAGGCATGTGCAGTCAACCATTTTCTTAATGACTCTTTTAGGCAGGCCCTGAATTATATAGAAAATCCTCTTACATTTAAGGTTAAAGGACAGTTATTGGTTAAAGCATTCTTGTATATGTATATTATTTTTGTGATATTTTGTGTTATGTAACTTTCCTTCGGGACATCTTTTGAATAGACTAGTAGAGAAAGAGCTTTGTTTCGATATAGTTTCAAATCAGGTTCTAAGCACAATTTTGTGGAAGATGAGCATGGCAGATGAAGATGTTTAGGTAAGTCTCAGACTCTCAAGTTGTCTAATTTAGAATTTGTTTATATAGGAGCTTTTATATTTGCAGTTTTCTCATTAATTTTGTGTAGTTACATCAATTCACTCTCTATTTGTCTCAATTTGTAGTGGCGTTATTTATGATTTTGTAGTGGGTTTATTATCCTTAATTCTCCACGAACATAGCTAATTACATCTATGTATTTTCAACAAATTTATAGGTTTGAAGTAGATCTGTTAAATAAATTGGCCATGAGTTTGCCTCCAGAGAAATCCCGTCCAAAGGAAATTTTAGCCGGTAGAGATGAGTTTGGATGGGGAGCCTTCTGGAAAAAACCTCCAAGGCCTCCCAGCAGAGCAGTGACGAATGCCTTAAGAGAAAGGGATATCAAGGTAGTCTTTCCATTACCATGTCTAAGCTTATCCATATCTATTGCCTTTGCTAAACTAATACCCTGAGACTGTTTTGCAACAACATCCTTCAGTGCATTGTGATGAAAAGGAAATATCATCTCAGATTCTTTCCCTTGGACAGATTCACAGACACACATTGAATGGCATTGTTCCCTAAATGTGCACCTATTGAACTCTTAACACTCTGAATTATGCGTAACCCACTATAACCAACTCTTCCAAACAATTTTTTGGCAAAAGGAACCTCTGGTTCATTGACCTGAATGCCACTTTCCAAATCAAATCTATTGTCTGCTCCATAATTGCTCCTTTCTACTTTGTAAACAGACACATCTACATTTGAATACAAAATTGGTGTGTTTTTCTGTGTAGATGCATTGGAATCCAGAGACATAATTTGTGCTAATTGCTTCTGTGGCTTGAAGTTCTCCAACTCATCCATTTCATTACAACAACGAAACTAAAAGACACACTACATTTCTGAATCTAAAGAAAAACAGCCACCAGATGCAGCCATAAGTAAAAGACCCACCAAGCACAACTACGCCACCACCACCATCAGTCCTGCCCTGATAGCCATTGTTGTAGTTCTAGGCAACGCTTTACTGGTGGTAAGTTACTACAATATTTTTGCCAAGTATTGTAAAGCTTCTTGAGAGACATTTTTTCAGGAGAAGACAATATTGTAAGTATATAAAATCTCCCTTTTCTATCATAAAAAAGAAATGTCCATGAAATAAATAATCCCTTTTCTATCAGAAAAAAATAGGACATCCATGAAAGAAATAATAATAAGCATTCTCCTCTCAAAGATTGGAAAGTGCTGGTGCATAAGTTCATATTCAATAAATGACGGAAACAATTGAATTTATAGATAAGAACAAATATCATCCTTTTGAACTGAGTGAAAGACAATGGTATAGGAAGCTTGTGTGAAAATCACTCAAGAGTCAAAACAAAAAAGGCTTGGCCTCCATTTAGAAAGATATTATGATTTCTTAAGAAAAAGGGAATTTTCCTATATTAGTGTCAATTCATTTTTATATAGCACGTAAAGATATCCAATCTTAGCAAAAGGAGAAAGAAATTGTCAAGACTAATATAATAATATTTAAAGTATCAGATGAAATTCTATGCTCAGATAATCTTGTAAAACATAAGGTCTATTTGAACAAAAATGCATTCTCCCTATGAATATCAATTCTTAAGGCATGTGCATGTAGCTATTATTTTCTAAAGCATACAAATTTGAATTTTAGTTTAGTCTAAGACTCTAAGTTGTAGTCCACTGTTGCTTTCTAGTTGATTTGGTTGGCATAGATTGGGGGAACAAATAAATATTTGATACCTGTAATGAATAATATTCACTCAATCTACAAGTTATGTCGTACAGAAATATAACCTAAGAGCTAGTCTCTACTTTTCTAGGCATTTCTTGAGCTGAGACTTTGGAAAATATTCCATGCAACCCTTTTTCTGCAATCATTTTTCCACCTTAATGCACACTCAAATATAGAATTGCAACAAGAAGTTCCTAGATATTTCATGTATGTATCCCATTCGGCCATTTCCATGCAATTATAAAGGCATTAAAAATGAAATAATGAATATTTTACTCTATCCAATTACAGATTCCTAGTTGATATGGAGTTTGGACTAATATACAAGTTGATGCTTATTCAGTGGAAGGATTCCAAGACCCAGAAGGTTGGTAGATAATTACTCAGTCATATGGCTTGGATGAAGCTATGATCAGATCCATTCCTCTATGTAGACTCAAAATGATTTATGTAGTGTAGAGTTCTGAAAGCTTGCTTTTTAATTATGGGTTTCAAAATATTTTATATTTGGATTTATTTGGGAGAATAGAATCTTTCACTCTCGGACGGTTTAGCTGTCGCAATAGATTTTGGTTTACCAAACATAATGGTGGATTAAAACAAAACATATAGTTTAAATGGTCATAACTTAAACTTGAAAGAAAACGACCACTTAAAGAACTATGAAGGAAACTGAATGAATGGTACCACCCATTAAAGCCCTTGGATAACTCTTTCTAGGGCTGATCCTTCATCTATCAACACAACTCATAAGGATCATTTTGGAAGGGTGGGTCTTCGATTATCTTGGCTAATAAGATCCTAATCAACACTTTAAAGTATTTTCTAAATAAAAATTCATTTTCAACTATGGTCTAAAAAGGATTTCTTTGGTCTAGTGTTGAGATATGGTCTAAAAAGGCTTTCTTTTGTCTAGTGGTGATAATGAAAGGTTTGAGAGTTTGATAAAGAATTGATTAATTGAATTGATGAGAGAGATTCATTAATAATTTGTTTAAGCACTCACTCGTGGATTTGGTTGTCGTCTTTGATATGCATGTTAGTATAAACATATTGGTGTTCGATGCACATTACAGTGGCGAATATTTGACACAAATTAAACTTTGGAAGTAATGTTGTGGTATAAACACACTAGTATTCTTAGAGACTAGGTTTATTATCAGAGCAGAACTATTGTACTGTAATGTTTTTAAGGTAAAAAATATAAACATATCATGATACAGTAGAATATGTGAGTGTAATAAACTATGCACCTTATCTTATGAAGCAGAGCAGTTTGCATTAGGATTATTGTACAATTTTTGTAAGGCATTAGTATTCCAATGCAACTACTAATAGGCTTCTGTTCAAAAAATTGAAAAATATTCCAAAAAAAATAGAATGAGTTGTTTTGTGGATGGATTTATTGCAGAAGATGGTGTAAGTTTGTCAGAGTTGTTTAAAGTAGAAAGAGATTTTGAAAGATTATTATGGCCTGTAGTTTGAGTTGCATTTTAGTAATTGCAACTCATTTCTATGGATGGGTTATGCTGGTTTTCTGGATTTATATCTAAAACACGTCTATATTGAAAATGAAAATGGATACAAGTTGTACCAATATAAGGGATGAGCTATTTGGGGTTGTTTGTAGATTACAATAGTGGATGAAGCAAAGCAGTTCTACCCTCTATTTCGCCTAGGAGCCAATGTAGCCTTGATTTTTTCAGGGAGAAGTGCTAAGTATTTCTCCCATATGCGTACGAATCTTGGGCTTGGTGTGGATGGTTGGGCAGTCTCCTTAAAGGGAATGATGCAGATTTTGGTGCTGATGGGGCTTACATTATGTGGAATCTACTCGTGGGTAAATAAATTTGTACGGATTATCCTAAAATTCCCAAGGGAGAAGCTCGTAAGAAGAAGGTATATCTATATTCTAATTTCTTGCAGTTTTTCAAATGTGTTATGTTAAGAACATAAGTTATTTTAGGTTCTTTAACTCAACCTCTCGTACTTTTTACAGGAGAAACCAAAGATGGGAATGATGGAGAGTTTTAAGTTCCTATTGACTTCAAGATATGTGAGAGACCTTGCCACTTTGGTGGTTGCATATGGTATTAGCATCAACCTTGTTGAAGTCACCTGGAACTCCAAACTGAAGGAACATGTAATATATGTCAGATCTTAGGTTCTTTGGCAACATAATTCCTGTTCATAAATGATACATAATATGCATAATAATATGTGTTTATCAAAAACTGATTGTTTGACAGAGCATTAGGCAGTCACTGTACAACACTTGGTCTTAATTTTTAAACCTCTATTGCTATCCACGCATTTACAGAACAACCTTTTCTATCAATCCAAGTACAATTCCAAATTCTTAAGTACTAACCAATTACAGTTTGGTTGCATTTTGTTCCTATATTAAAAGTACAATAATTTTTCATTTAACTCATTGACAATTTCCATCAGTTGAGCCAATGGTTCACTGCATAGTAGAATTGTAATTAGGTGGGCATGTTACTTACTGAAGTTGCTACTTTGTGGGCTTGCAACTAAGTCGATTTACCAGGGGTGTCAAGTGTTTTGGCGAGAAGGGGGTTTGTCTTTGACCCCAAAGGAAAACAAGTCATTGAGTTTGCATGGGGAATTGGCATCAATTCTAATAATATGGAAGAAGCATTAGCTTTACTCCAAGGCCTATCATTATTGTGAGAGTAGAGCATTCGCAAAGCTACAATATTATGGGACTCCAAAATTCTTATTAGGTCTCTCTATCTCAAATTTCAATCGCCGTCCAAGGAGAATAGCCCCTATGTTATCTAGTTCAATTTTTTTTTCAAAAAACACATAGGGTTTTGAATGGATTGAGTATTACCATGTTATTTATGGATTCGAACATTAGAGTTCATAATTTTAAGGACATATATAATGTAATGTGTCTATGATTGCATAGAATTATAGGTTGTAGCATAGAGTAATATTGAAAGTACTTCAGCTCCGTCCCATTTGGACTCTATTTACTGAACACTTCGAAGTGGGCAACCAATAAATAGTTTGAGTAGCTAGGTTGATGATAGTCAGCAACTTAGAGGAATGAGTGGAACTACAATAGAATTAGGAATTGAGGATAATTTTGTTTCTCAGTTATAGAGGGCTCAACTAGTTGATGACACTCGATCAGATTAATCCCAGGATACCACCAGATCACAGGAAAAAGGTGATGCTACTACCTCACACGCTGCAGATGTTGGTATTGTAATGATAGAAACTTTACAATCATAGGAAAATGATATACAAAGAACCAAGGAACGTAATCAATCCCATGTTGAGGATAATACAATCTATCATCCTTTGTCGACCATTAGATACTCAAAGTTGTGTATTGATCATTTTTACCATTATAGAGGACTCTGTAAGTTAGGTTCCCAAATTCTTAAAGGGTTCTAGCTCAATGGAAGAGCACCTGCCTTACAAGCAGGAGGTTGGTGGTTCGATTCCTCCATGCCCTAATGATATTATAATATCGGTTAAAAAAAACTAAATTAGTAAGCAAAAAATAAGAGATAGGTGACCAAACAAAATGACCAAAACTCGTATATAAAATTACTAAAAACGACTAAATTAGTCATCAAAACATGAGTGGCGCGAAACTAGGCATTAAAAAGGATGCAACACGTGGCGCTAATGATGAAGCCAAACATGGCATTGATATGGTAGAAAAATAAGACGTTACTTTCGATGCAAAACATGGTGCCTCATAGGAAGCAAAATATGGTGCAACAATAGAAGAAATATTTGGCGTCATTTTGGTAGCAAAACACGATGCAAAAAAGGAAGCAAAAACTGGTGCAAATTTGGAAGCGAAAATTGGCACATATTTAGAAGTAAAACATGGTGCAAAATGGGATGCTAAAGTGGTAGCAAAAATGGATGCAATATTGGATGTTAATTTGGATGCTAACATGGTGCTATTAAGGATGCAAATATGGCACTAACAAGGGTGTCATTTAAGAAGCAAAACCAGACACTTGCTAGGAAGCAAAATAGGACGTTATTTAGGAAGCAAACCTCGACGTTGTTTAGGAAGAAAATTTGGACGCTATTATGGAAGCAAACCTTGACGTTGTTTAGGAAGCAAAGTTGGATGCTATTCTGGAAGCAAAAAAAGAGACCCTATTTTGGACGTCATAAAGGATGCTATCAAGGAAGCAAAAAAAGAAGTTTTTTGAGACGCTTTAAGTTTTGTCCATGACACGTCCAATTTAGCATCTAGTTTGACCACTCAATGTAAACAAAAATTACACTAAAAAAGGGACGCTAAATGGGACGCTAATTCCAGGATTTGTTGTAGTGTCATATCATCTCAATAAGAAGACATGTAAATAAGAACAAACCTTTTGAACACCAAGAGGTTGAGGGTTTAGTTGAGAAATAAAATTATCCAGATTATCCCTCGCTAATACAGGATGAAGAGGCTATGCAGGAAGATCCTCCATCGAAAGTATAGGATGTAAGTGGCACAGAGCATGATACATTGACTATAATTTCAACAACAAAGGTGATTACCCCCATTGCTAGTCATTCATAGATGTCTAATAAAATAACTTTCTCATATGCAATGGAAATAGACCAAGAAGGAAGTCAAGAAACATCAAAAAGGAAAAAGGAGGAGACTGAACGGGAGTTAGTATAAGTGGTTAAACTGAAGGCAAGAAAAATAAGATGAAAGTTAAAGGACCAACCTTTGAAGTGAAAGAATAGGCATTCTTAGAGACTCCTGAAGGATCTACTAAAAAATTCAAAACAAGGGCTGATTTGTATGATAAATACAAAGATAATAGGGAGACATTCTTAGATGAGTCTCTAAAGTTATATGTTGATTACGGGAAGATATTAAGTAAAGATGTTTCTTTATTAATTGTTAAGGACCATGCCTATAATACTTTAAACTTAGCTGTGGCTACTAAAAACAGGGTGGAAGAAATGAGGTTGAATTTAGAGAACATTCCAGTCCCATATATGATTCACTTGCACAAACATACTGGAGAAGTGATCTATAGTGATTGTTGAAGGCTACTTTAAAGGTGTCTTGGCTGCAGTCCACAAAAACAAAAATAAAAAATAAATTAAGGCAGGAAAAGGTGGAAAATAAGGCCCACCAACAACAAATTAAGAGGCTCCAAGGAGATTTAATGGTTGTTGACAGTGAAGCAAATAAGGGAGAAGCTACTTAAAAAATTATTGAACACAGTTCAGTTGTTGTAGAAAAAAAATAAAGACCCCAGCTACACGGCTTATTCCAGATCCGAGTTAAATGATCTAGAGAAATTAAAATAGATATTGACTGATGAGTTAAGTGACTATAAAGCCAAACGTTTGAATTTTGTTGATGAAAGAAAAGGGTGGGAAAAGTAAAAGTTTCTTTTGATGGAAGATGCAAAAGTTTTAAAATAAAAAACAATCTATTTTGGAGAAAGAGATAGAAAATAAAAAGAAAGAGCTTGAGGTATAGGTAATTCAACTTGTTGCAAAGTCAAATGAAGAATCTGTTATGCAAGACATACCTCGAGGGAGTTTGAAAGAGTTGGAAGTTGTTGGTCTTAGAAACAAAAAAAAAACCTAGAAAATAGAACTTTTAAGAAGGAAGAAGAAAGGAAAATGATGGAAAATAAATGTAAAGACCTCTTGGATAAAAATGATAAATTGACAAAGCAATTGAGTGGGAAAACACCACTGTAGGGAGCTAGAAATTTAATTTGGGACATGATTATTGTCAAGGCTGTAAAACTTAGGCCTAATTTGAACTACATTCTGAATAAGGAAATAGTTATATATGTTGTCAAGTAGAGATGTACAATAGTAAAGAAGGTTCTGAATAGAAAACCCATAGATACAACCAACAACATAGTTAATTTCCTAAATGGGTTATCAGAAGATGATTTGAAAACAATGGGAATAAAGGATAGAATCTCAATGATTACTTGGGCAAGGAAGGTACTTGAGAAACATCAACATCTAGAGACCGTCCAAGCCAAAATTGATATCATGCAGCATCAAGTTAAGATGTTTATAGGGTTATGCAAACCATTGTTTCAAAAGGGTTTACCTTCCTTCTGGGAAGAAAATGGTAAATTGTTGTCTCAAGTTGAATATCATGCTCAACTGATTGGATACAGATTGGATCATAGAAAATTTGAACACATGCACCAATCTTTATCAGGAAAAAAAGTAATGAAAAAATTATCAAAGATAATTGACACTTTCAGAGCTATTTGTGGTTAGCTTCCAACAATTTTATATGTGGACCATGTAGAGATACGAGTGCTAACTAAATGAATAGCTAGATATGGGGGAGATAGTGCTAGCTAAACAATACAAAATAAAAAAATTAATTATCCACCAAAAAAATGTTGGTTAGAAGAAACAACACAATTTGGGGGAGATGTTGTAATGTTCCTACCTAACAAAAAAAAATAAAAATAAAAGTGAATTATCCGCAAAAAAAAACCCATAGTTTTATTGTACATGGTTTAGGAGGGCCTTGCAAATTGTTTTAAAACCATGTGCAATTCTTCCTGAACTACCCATGGTTTTATTGTACATGGTTTAGGAGGGACTTCCAAATGATCTTAAGACCATGTGCAAGCCCTCCTAAACAACCCATGGTTTTAGGAGGGCCTTGCACATGGCTTTACAACCATGTATGGGGGAGATGTTGTAATGTTCGTTCCTAACAAAATAAAAAATAATAAAAAATATTATATGTCGGCCATAAATAATATTAAATATTAATAATAAAA
>LPNX011067429.1:16669-77441 GCA_001517045.1 Pseudotsuga menziesii
TTGCATTAATAATGTATGGAGAAGCTTAGAACTGTTGCCTTAGTGTCAACAAGCCCCTCCACAAGACAAACACTTCATCCCCATAAGCTCCAACTTTGCTCTCTATGCTCTCCAATGACTTGGACTAAGTGGTCAATCCAATAGCATAACAATACCTCTATAGTTCTCCCTCTAAACTATGTACATGAGCTTGTATTTATAAGGCTCAATGGATAGGAATAGTTGAGAGAATTGTGGGTGAGGTGGCTCCAAGATCCTAGCATGGGGGGTATTGAGCTCAAACTAACCCATAATGATAGGGATAAGGGAGGACACGAGGCTCATGATCTAGAAGCCTAGAGAAACTTCTCTTTTTCCCATTTTACCTAGAGTACTGCTTTTCTTCCCTTATGACAGAGCGGTTTAAATGAGAACCGCTTTTATACCAAAGACCATAGGCAGTGACATCACTTCTCGAAAACAAGATACAGGCGGTGCTAAGCAAGGTACTACTCATTGGACACAGGGAAAGCACGGTGCTAGGTTTTTTCAAGTAGAATTGACAAACAAAGCAAGTTTCCACTCTAAGTGTTGGGATTAAGGGAAAGCATGGAAGTTAAGGTTCTTATCACATCATGGTGAAAGGATTTAGGTATAACACACTCCTATGCATATAGGATCCAAGCCATGACAGATGTTAAAGAATCAGAAGTACCCTCCCAAGTTGCCAGCACTGTCAAAAGGGATGACATGCTCAGTCGATATCATCCCTGCGTTGATTAGGCTCAAGTTCGACAATCATGACCTGCTTTTGCTTAAAGATGTCCGGGATGATCCATATGAATCTGTCCATATGGCACCTAGTGGCCCCATTCAGCAAATTTTGAAACCATGGGCCAGTGGATTAGAAAAGTATGGGTTATTGGGGCTCATCAATATGCCCCATTTTGGCCATTTGAATGAAGCACATGCATTTGTAAAGAAACTGTTGGTGTGTTTCCATGGAGGGACACTTTGGCTAAATACCTCGATCCCTGTCACCATCGACTTGATTGCAAGCATTATTGGTTTTCCTAAGGCTGGGGAGGACCCGACGCAATATATTCATGGAAGAGATACAGATAAGAGACTTGCAAAGCAGTTGAAGGAGCGCTTCAGGTTACAACGGGATGGTCATGCTTATCACATTGATAGTATCAACTCATAGATTGTGTGCATTGGCACAAGAATTCTGGCCAGCAAGGTTGTTCACGTCAATCAACTAGTCCAATGCAATTCAGGTTTTGTCACCTTGTTGAGCAGAATATTTCACCTCCTGCGGACATCAAGGTGTTTCGCTCTTCTGAATGGTTCAAATCCAAAACAAATAGATCACAGAGGTTGATAACTCTCCCTAGATGCTGTAGATATCTGGAATGCAAGGCTTTGATAGTTCACCTATGTACCTGCAAAAGAGTTCAACATGAAACAAATCAAAGCACCAGAATATGATCTACTAATCTATGCTAGTGACTAAGGAATCTAGCAATATATATTTGAAATCAAACATCAACAATATATATGGGACAGAAAATCAACTTGCATTAGAAATATGAAGAAGTTTACAACCAAGCCTTAGTGTTGACATGCATCTCCATGAAACCATCTCTTCATCCCCAAAATATTTGACTCTACCTCTCTATGCTCTCTCCAAATGATCTTGGGCCAGGAATCAGTCCAACAGCATAACAATACCTTCAATGTTTTCTCCTCAACCATGGTTATGAGCTCATATTTATAGGGCTTTAATGGATAGAGATGGTTGAGAAATTAGTGGGTGAGGTGGCCTCTAAGATCCTAGGATGAGGGATCTCAAGCTCAACCAACCCGCAATAGTAGGGATAAGGGATATATCGAGGCTTATCATCTAGAAGCCTCGAGAAGCTTCTCTTTTTCCATTTTTACCCAGGGTATCACGCTTCTCCTTCTATGAAAGAGCGGTTCTGGCAATAACCACCTATGGACCAGGGTGACAGGCGATGGCACCGCTTGTGGACAACTGATGATAAGCAGTGCGAACAGGGGTACCTCTCGTGGATAAAGGGGCATGAGCGATGTTGGGAATTTTTATGATAGACTGATAAAAGACCATTTAGTCTTCACTCCAGAAGCTGGGATTCAGGGCAAGTAGGTATGTCAAAGGTCTTATCACATGATGGTGACAGGATTTTGGTATAACAAGATGCCCCCCAAAGCATGAGTCTTAGAGTGATACGATAAACGAGAGCTTTGAGAACAAGTCGTTGTCAGGAGATGAAAATGTTGGCTCGATCAAAGTATGCAGTCAAGTAGGAATCTATAGTACATCAGTATGTTGACACATAGACACAAGTAACCAAACTCATAGCTATAGACCAATACAAGGCAGATCCATGAGTGGAATAAACAAGCATGGCTACTAGAATACAGCATAGATCCATGTGATAGAGGACTCAAACTTGGACATAGCTACTAGAAATACAATGTAGATCTATTTCATACAGACGCGAATTTGAGTATAGCCATGACCATACAAATGAGGATCCATGTTAGATATACAAAAATCCATCACAACCTGGGGGAAAAAGCAATGAGCGCTTTTTAACAAATTCCCAAGGTCTTCGTCTCATCTTCCACAAAGTACGATTCTATCCATGTTATTACAATGATCTGAAGTTGAACATGGTATAAACCACTTGATTACTGTCCAATGATGTGAACCGTTAACAAGCTCAAGGGAGATCACCATTAATGTCAATGATTCCCAAGGTACTCTAGTACAATCTACTGAGTGCAAATAGTCTTGATGTCGAACACCCAGTCGATTCTATCAACCAAAGGTCAATGATGTGAACCTATGTCAAGATCAAGAGAATCTATCATTAAGGCATATAGATCTCAAGGTACTAAATATTGTTTCTAATACTATTTCTCGGATGATGAGCTGATGTTGATGGGAATAGTCTCGTCGAAGGAGGGCCATGATGGGTCCCACATTGATGACACAAAACTCAGAACATAGTTCTGGAATGATGTGAATGTAGTAACCATATGACTGACACAAAGATACTGACACAAAGGCTATGTATACTGCAGAGGTAAGACTTCTTCAGATCCCCTTTGAACATCGGGCGGCACGACAAAATGACTTGGCAGCATGACTAGACAGGACAGATATACAATGCGACAGTGGACAATGCATTCTTTTGAAAGACTCAAAGGATTGGCATGATTCATGAAAGTGGATCGTCATGGAGATCAACTGAATACCCAATTGAATGACATGATTGTGCAGATAAGTGCCATGTTCAAAGGTAATGACAAACAACTGCCATTATTTGCAAAATGATTCCCTTTCCCATTTTCCCCATCATGATCGATGAGTGCCTCTTTTTGGTTTTACGAGTTCAAAGAGGGTAACAAACACTCGATATAGCTTCTTAGAAGACAAGTCCAGTCTCATATGTTTTCTGAACCTGAGAGAGGAGGGGTTCATTCCCAAAATGGGTCTCTCAATGTTTGATTTAACGAGTCCACTAAAAGAAAACTCAGTATCGTTCATGTTTAGAGAGTCTGAATGAATACGGAAGAAGACTCCATAGGGGTCCTTTTTCATATGATTTAGTCTCTAAGGCCCGAAAAAGTATAAAATCATACCTTAGAGAACTCTTCCAGTCATGATTGGCTGGAGTGTTCCTTTCTCGTAAATAGTCCTGTCCGAACTAAGAAAGATATAACCTACCATCAGACGGATGACTCTTCAAATACTTTAATGAGCATGAAGAAGACAAGATCGCTCGACAATCTTTTCGTATTTAGGGAGCCTGAAAAGGGTTTAAAGAGAACTCCATGAATTTTCTTTACACAATGTCACTTTTTACGAGCCTGGAAAGATTCGGAAACGGACTCAACTATCTTGTCATGTTTAAGGAGTCTGAAAAAATATGTGAAAAGAATACTCCATGACGTTTCTTTACACAATGTCGTATTTTACGATCCTGGAAAGAAACTTGAACTAGACTCGGATCTTTGATACTAGATTTTAACGAGCATGACAAAGTGTCGTAATAAATGCTCAATGACCTTTTCCATTTTGTGAAAGTACGAAAATTCCATAAACAAACTTTCCAAAGCTTTTACTAAAGTCAACCTGCAGACGACTCATAAACAAGTGTTAAATGCATCCAAAATCAACATTAAGGGATTATGACAAATAGATTTTGACCAGAACATGATGTTATATCAAAACTATACTAATTCAGACCCAAAAATGTCTATATAAGAAAAGTAAATAGTAAAAAATTGAACATTTCACTATTTATCTCTAACCGAGAGCACTTGGAGCATTTTTTAGCCAGATCTTTCCACAGCTGATATTGGGAGTTTCCACCATTCATTTTTAGTCTCGTTAGTTGCAGGTAATAGCTAAGACCCTTATCTTTCATTTCATAGCTTTCATTTTGGGATTTGGTGGGGTTTTATCCCTATTTGGAAATCCCTAAAATCCAATTAGCGGACACCGCGGCTACCCCTTGCGGGATAGGGGGTACCACCTGAGAACTGTGCCAAGAATATGGTGGGAAAGCGATGCCACTGCCTATCTCCAATGGGGCACAGGCGGTGCCGGCTATGGAGAATTTAAACCAATGATATAGACAAAATTTACTCATTCTTTTGATTTACAATGACTCAAGGATGATATTGATACATACCATCGTTATTTTTGGCAGGTCTAGGCTTCCAAAATATGGTGATATGGAAGGAAATAACACATGATGATGAGGATGTTGCTGCTGAAAGGAATACGGTTTGTATTTCCACACTTTGAAACTGTGGGCTTTTAAATTTCTTCTGGACACCAAGCATGGTGTCCCACGAGAGACTGCTGAAACACATACTGAGAATGTGGAATCCAGAACAGCAGTATTTCAAGGTGGGGGCACATATACTTATAGTGGAGGTAGAGGACATCTACTTCCTGACTGGCCTATCAACACGGGGTGCCCCTATCTCACTAACAGGTTCCCGTGGTAGGGACATTACCACTAGAGAGCTCATAGATTGACACTATGCACCAGGTACAGGCACATCGGGGAAGAAAATCCCCATCAAGGCAGTGACAGACAGGGCTCTATGGATTGTTCTATTCACCATGTAGAGGGTGGTAGGGAGCCAGGGTGTACATCAAGCTTCCAGGGCACATATGTTGTATTCCCTAGAGGATATGTCACCTACGGTGTTCAACTGGGCAAAAGCATTGCTTCCAATATTCAAGGATCAGCTGACTAAATGTCGGCAGGGAGAGCTAAAGCAATTCAGATTTGGTTCCATCTTAGCTTGTTTCTTCTTAGAGCAGGTCCCCCAGATGAGGCCCTAGGTGACTTTTCAAAGTCTAAGAGCACGGGACCCCCGCATGCTGAGGTTGGTCCAGGTCATGGCTCGCATAAGAGCAGGTAGGGGCAGAGTGAAGTTCGGTGATGCGTTCTTCAGATGGGTGTGGGATCAGATGTTCATGGTCGTGGACTATTCCTATGTCGGCACAAATTTTACAGGTGATCCTGACCTACCATTCCCACCTAGAGGGCAGTGGGGTGACATCGGTAAGAAACAAGAAACCCTAAAGATGGAAAAAAAATTTATGTTTTATGTTTTTTATGATAAGTGATGAGACATGTTTGTCTTCATGCAGATGTTGGAGCAGCGAGGCCTGGAGGAGCATCTCCATTAGACAGGCCAGACGAAGCTCGCTTCATGCCACAGGGTGATGATATCACCGGGGAGCTGGAGGATAACCTAGAGAGGTTGACTATGGACATCCTAGATACTAACATAGATGACCTCTCGACTAGATATCAAAGATCGACGGCGGGAGTACCAGGCTGATTCAACAGGCTACTATGCAGGGGTGGCTCGAGCAGTGATGTGCTATCATGAGCACCACTAGTGGATGAGACATGTATACTGAAAGCTAATAGCTTTAGGGTTTTTGTATGATGATTTTTCCTAAAAGCCTACGTGCTTCAGATGAGGTCTTGGGACCTATTTTTTGTAAAACTTTTTCGTATATATATATATATATATATATATATATATATACAAACTTTTACATGGTGTTTATAAGTTTCAAATGGAAAAAATGCATTTTCTATGGGTTATATGTGTCTTTAAATGTTTATTTACAGTGAACCATGTTTGATTTAACGTCATGAATGGGAAATATGCCAATCTAGGATGTAATTAGCCAATGAATCAGCAACTACATTATGTTCCCTAGGGATATTCCTATATGTAATGGTTCCAAATGATCTTTCTAACAAACATACCCTCTAAAAGAGGTGGAGGAGTACCGGGTTCCTAATGGTGTAGATGTGGTTTAAATGACAAACCATGAGCTGAGAGTCCATCAAAACTACTAGATCACAGACATCCTGGGAGGTAGCTTTAGTCAGAAGACCGATGACTGCTTCATACTCGGCAATGTTATTAGTAGCGGGACCTAAGCAGATCGCTCCTGAACTGACCAAATCTTTAGCTGGGGAATAGAGAAGCCAAGCAGCCGAGGCTAGATTCAAGGTGTGGCGGCAAGCACCATCATTGAAGCCATAGAAAGCCATCTGCATGACCAAAACATGGTATAAACAGATGCGGACACCAAAACTCAAAACCATCTTGAAAATACTGAAAGCACACTGAAAGTCAATCAATGTACATATATACAAGATACCATCCAAGAATACCTAGGCATAGTACCTTTTCAGGTACAACCCATTGTGAGGTTGCCCCAAAGGGATCCCATCATAATCAACTAACTCATAGGCTCCTTTCTCTAACACCTTGGAAATAATGAAAGGACCATACCACATGGACTCGAACTTACCCTTTCCTAGCTTGTCATATCTCTGATCATAAGGAAAAACTAGGTCACCCTCATTGAAAACACGAGAGTGGATGGATTTATCATACTGCACCTTGACGCATTTCTTGTGTGCCTCATTAGCCAAGGCAGCATCTCTATGAGTCTCATCAAGGTTATTTAAGTACAAAAATCTTGCTTCCTCTGCAGAAGTGTCTGGGAGAATTTCAACGGCGAATTGTAAAGATGGAATCTGACATTCGATCGGCAAGACAGCTTCAAGTCCATAGACAAGTTGGAATGGCATGAAACTAGTAGCTATTTTCATGAAAGTCTGATAAGCCCAAAGAGTAGAAAAAAGAACAAGATGCCAATTGGATTTATGATCTCCAACCATCCGACGAAGCATAGTTTTTGAAACTTTGTTAATGGCCTCTACCTGACCATTAGCTTGCGGATAATACGGCGTAGAGTTTTCATGGTGAAAACCTAGCTTGGCACTCAATTCCTCCATCATTTGATTATGGAAATGAGATCTATGATCAGTGACGATGGACTATGGAACTCCAAATATAGCTATGATGTGATTGAACAAGAATAGAGCGGCAGTCTTACCATCTTCTGCATATGTAAGCCTCAGCCCATTTTGTGAAATAATCCACGGCTATGATGATGTAACCATGCCCCCAGCTGTGGTAAGCTTACAATGCATGAAGTCAATCCCCCATTTGGCAAAAGGGCCAATGGAAATGATGGGGTGAAGCGGAGCAAGATGGGTGTGCTTTTTGGGATAAAAATGTTGGCAAGGAGGGCATTTCTTAACAACCTCATGACAGTCTTTGAAGACAAAAGGCTAGAAATAGCCAACGCAAAGGATTTTCTGGGCTGCAGCCATCCTAGATAAATGACCACCACATGCTCCAGAGTGACAATCATTTAGCACATGTTCATCCTCCTCATGAGTGAGGCATCACCGGAGAATGGAGTCGATCCCATGTCTATACCAGGTATCATTCAAAATAAGGTAGTACTTCATGTGGTGACGGATGCGATGATGATCATCACGAGATAGATGTGGTTGAAAATGTTGGATCTAGAGATAAATCAGCAAATCTCCATACCAAGGATCAGTAGTGCTAATTAGGAATAGGAATTCATCAGGAAATGAATCACTGGGCTCAGATTCCGTGGTAGCATAGGGAAGGTCGCATATAAGCTCAAAAAAAACTAAGGATTTCTTTGATGTAGCCTTGGCAAACTCAAGATCGAACTCCTAAAGGATGACGATCCAATCAGAGTACTTGCCCCCGAGTACCTGACGAGTCATAATGTAGTACATCAGGTTATGATCTGCCAATACGGTGGTAGTGTGAAGCAGAATGTAGTGATGAAATGTTTGCACAGCAATGACCGTGGCCAAAGCTAACTTCTCCACATGTGAATAACAGGTTTCAGAATCAATAAGATTCTTACTGGCATAATAAATCACATGCTCCTGACCGTGGAGATTGTCCTGCACTAAAACCATGGCGATGGTAGTAGCGGAGGTAGCAATATACAAGAGAAAATATTTTGAATAATCCAGGGGGTGTATCATGGGTGAATGAGTCAGATCATGCTTAAAGCTATCAAAGGCACATTAGGCCTAGTCATCCCAGAAGAATGGAATGTTCTTCTTGAGGAGACACATATAACCGTGTGTTTTCTCAGCAAAATTGCACACGAAACGGCGAAGAAAGTTTGCCTTCCCCTGCAAACTTTGGAGTTCAAGGATGTTGGTTAGGGTTGGTAGATTAATGATAGCGGCAATATTCAAAGGATCAATCCAGATGCCATATTTGGATACCACAAAGCCAAGGAGACGTCCCGTCTCAACGCAAAAAACACATTTACGCGGATTGATCCGTATATTATAATGACAACATCTGAGGAATATGTCTCTAAGATGACCAGGATGGTCCTCCCGTTGCTGTGAATGAGCAGGGAGGTCATCAAGGTATGGTTCAACAATATGTTTAATGTTGTGAAATGCATAGGACATCACACGCTAGAATGTGGCTCCAGCGTTTTTCAAGCCGAAAGGTAACTTCTTATATGCAAAGGTTCCCCATGGGAAAATGAATGTCATCTTATGCTGATCGGCGGGAAATATCTCAATCTGATTATAGCTGGAGAATCCATCCATGAATGAAAAGATGACACTTCCAGCACAGTTTTCAATAATCTGATCGATGTGCGGGGTAGGAAAGTTGTCCTTGGGACAATCTTTATTTAAATCCCTAAAGTCAATACAAACTCTAATGGTGCCCTGTTTTTATTGACAGGGACAACGTTTGATACCCATTCCGTCAGAGGTACGGGATAAATAAAACCAGCTTTCAGAAGTTTCTCAATCTCAACTTTAATAGCTGCTGCCTTCCTAGGATGGACTTGCCTATTTTTCTTCCTGACAGGTTTAGCCATGGGATAAGTTTTAATCTCATGGACCACAATGGAAGGGTTGATCCCTGGCATCTCTTCATAGGACCAGGAAAAAACATCACAGAATTCCTTAAAAAGTGCCTTATATGCTTCAGATTCATTTGTGGAGCAGTTCTTCCCAACATGAACATGCTCAATAACATCAAGCCTGGATGATATGTCCGTTGGGTTCATTTGAGTAATGTTGCAAATATTTTCTTTAGAATCTGTATCTTGCAACAATATAGGACTTTGCAGAACGTTGAAAATATCAGTAGGAAACAAGGATGCAAAATCATGGCTGCCCGAACTGGTATTGGGGAGGAACATGGATCTATGATGGTGATCCTCCCAAATGGGCTCATCTATATTCATGATCTCTATAATGGACTCATCGGAAGGAAAATTATCGAAGAGATAGTCTAGAACCAGAAGAGAAGGTTCTAACCAGTACAGTAAATGGTAAGGATCTGAAGCCACTAAATGAATGTCATCAGTGTGATCATCGGAGCAAGTTTGAATGGGGTCATACATAGCTTCGTGCGGGCTCAACGAGGTGGACTCAACAACATTTATGCCTTGGGGCTCAATATCAAATGAAGTGATCATATGTACTGTCGCGGTATCCATCCTAGGAGGAGTAGAAGGAAAAATCCCCATAAGGGATGAATCCTTCAACATACCTACCCCAATCGACCGGTAAGGAGGAGGGGACTGGAATAACATGGGGATTTTATTATCCATGGAGGTAGTAACATCCGTCATACAGAAATCAAGCTGGTCAATGGTAACAATTCTCCTGAGATTTGGGAATTGGACCGTTTGAAACACTGTTGAAGCAACAACATTCATGGCATAGAACCAATTCCTTCCTAAAAGGAGGTTATAATCTAGAGGGGCATCTACCACTTCTACTTGGATGGAAATGGTTTTTCCCCCCAGCTCAACCATGAGGGATGATATGAGGCCATGGGGTTGGAATCCCCGTCCATCAAAGGCTTTAAGGGTCATAGGCACTGTATCAAGCTCGGGAGAGCCAAGAGCTTTCCAACAAGTCAAAGATAACACCAAGGTCGAAGCTCCTTCATCTAGTACCATTTGAAAGACTTTCTTTCCCACTACTTTCGTAATAATCTAAAAAGCAATTTTATGCGGTAATCTAGGTTTATAGTTCTCAACATTGAAGTGAATCAAGTTAGTGTTATCTGGGTCTACAACTCCTAATGCAGTCAGCAAGTTATTGAGCTATGTAGGGAAACTTTGGAGTACCTCTAAGGTAGACATCACACAAGGTGCCTGAGTGAGATATTCAACCACATTATAGAATTGAGCAGCTCGGGCATTGGGATTAAAGACAGCCTTTCAAAGAGTACTCTTTGGTGGGCATAAAATCATGTCGAGAATAGGATTCTCGATAAACGAGGGAACAGTAGACGAGGATTTCGAAGAACTAGTAGAGGGAGCTTTCCCTGAAGAAGATTGATCTTCTTGCTTATCTGTGGGTTTATCATAATTATGGATTCGAGTTTGCAGATGAATGGTATCTGAGGACATCATATGAATTTTCTCTGATGAAATAGAGTTACCCTGGTTCAACATGTGGTCTACCATCTATTGTTGAGGGGGAAAGGGATCCGTAAGTACTGCAGGTGTGGGATTAGAATTCAAAAACTGGGAGATTTCGTCCTGACGAGGACACTCCTTTGAGAAGTGGTCACCACCACTTAATAGACAAGGGTATTTAGCATTCCTTTTCCCTATGTTGTTTTCATTATGGGTTGATTGTGGGGTCTCCTGCTGGTTTCCAAGTTTTTTATTTCGATTTTTACCTTTCTTTTTATTACCCAAGGTTTGAGTAATTTGAATAGAATTGACCTTGGCAGAAACCTTGGGAGTCGAAGGAGTAGCAGTTTGGGTTTTCTTGGCAGGTTTTGTTGTAGATGGGGACTAAATTGAACCAACAATCCCATCAACAGTTACTTCTGCTGATGACTTGGAAGGGTCAGTGCTAGGGCGAGGAGCTTGAGGAATCAGGTCATAAAGAGTCTCGAACTAGGGATAGACCAAGTCTAGGTATTGAACCTAACTAATAGCCTGCTCTTTGGTAACAACACCACCCATGGCCACCTCTCAGGCAATAGGAGGAAACAAGGACTTAGTGAACCAATCAGCTAACAACTGATCTGGAATAGGGGCCTTAATAAGCCTTCTCTGCCTTCTCCACTCATGAATATGATCAGAAATGTGGGTCGAGGTGTTCTATCACAGAGAAGTTAAAAGATCAGTGTCTGTTTCATAATGAATAGGGAGCTGAAAGTGCGTAAGAAATATGTTTTCCAACGAGCCAAAATCCACAAATGAATTTTGTGGGAGTTCAACATACCAATTCATGGCCGTACCGGTCAAAGTTCGCTGAAAGAGTCATAACCAAATGGAATCATCCATGAGGGAGTTTGAGGAACACCACAAATGAAAAGTCATAAAAAGGTTCCACAGATCTTCACCCTGCTTCCCATCGAATTTTGGAATATCCGATGGTAACTTTACTAGAATGGGAGGCCATGAGGGATTGTGTCAAATGGGATCATTAATCAACTTCGACAAATTAGGCAAGTCCAAAGTTGCAAGGAAAGGTAACTGTCTATTGGGCTGCACATATTGGTAATATTGATATGGCATGTAATTACCAGTAGGGTCGTAGGTAGACTAATAAACAGGTTGTTGTGAGGAAGAACTACCAAGAAATTCTCCCATGGGGTGTTAATTTCCAGAATTAGGACTGCTAGGACCACCAGGGCCTCCAGGAGGAGGACCGCTAGAGCCATCGAGACCGCCAGGACCACCGGGACCACCAGGACCGCCAAGACAACCAAGACCACTAGGAGGTGGACCATTAGACCCTCCAGAACCTCCAGGAGGTGGAAAGCCTCCAAATTCACCGGAACCATTAGGTGGAGGGCCACCAGACCCTCCCAAGCTAGAAGGACGAAAGCCACCAGGTTCCCCAGGACCACTAGAACCTCTAGGACCATAGGAGGGACACCAAACCCTCTAGGACCATTAGGTCTCCCAGGGGGAGGACCTCCATAAGGTGTTCCTCCCACACCTCCTGCAGTATGTATGGGTATCCCTCCCATGGCTGGAATGTAAGACCAGTTGGGTTTCCCCCATGGTGTAAAATTATTGTTAGGGAATGGAATTCTAGTAGGATTAGATGGATGATTATCTATAGGTATTTGATAACCATAACCACTAGAATACTAAATGGAAATAGGTTGTGCCCCCAAGGGCTAACCTGAACTAGATGGGGGATTTACCACATTAGTGTGGATGGGAGGGATAAAAACTGTAGATGTTTCTATGTTAGAGGTCTGCTCTTGAATAGGTACAACTCCAGTCTCAGATAATGTAGGTCGTTCCGGGGGTTTCCCCACAGCATTCAAAGGTATTGAAGAAACAGGAATTGAAGGTTGGGCCCCAGATGCAAAAGATCTGGGAGGATTTGAAATAGACATGACATAAGAGGTGAGAGGGGTGGAAATTTGACCTGGGTTGTGGGTTGTTAATGGACGATCTATAATCATTTCAATGGGTCTCATAGAATCAGCTAATGAACGATATCCCACAGGAAGGAATGTGGAACGAACTGGTGAAGAGACTAATAGGTTGTCAATCTGCTTTTCTACCTCCTGTGCATAGAGGATAGCAGCACAGTATTGCCTGCATTCTTCTTCACTTTCAGAAGAACTTACATAGGTGCCAAATGAAGCAATGACCTATCCGATGGGTGTCTCCCAAAAAGGAGCATTAGGACCAAAATCTAGACGAGTATCGTCAACATGACCTTCCGTGGGAGGATGGAACGATGAATCCTCTCGGGAAGGCTGTTGGACCAAGGGGGGAGAGTGTGAAGAATGTGGTACTCCACTTTCCACCACCACATTATCTCCCACATGGGAGGTGGTAGCAGCTCCTTGGTCGATAGCTTCCATTGGATTTTCTTTTGAAACAAAAGTAAAATTGGGTGGCAAGCCCCATACTCTCCTCGACTGTCTTAACTTAGCCAGTGTGTACAGTTCATATCTAACCTAGGGTCTAAAAATCTAGAAAAAACACACCAAAATAATTCCCTACTCAAACTATAGGTTAAAACAAGCAGACTTAAAATGACGGGAGGAGTTCAAAAGTCAGGTCTCTCACTAGGATTGTCAAGCAGGTGCCACTCGCAATATACCTCGAGGGTACATGCGTAGTAATCTCCCTGAATGCTATTTTCAGTGTATGGCTCCAAACAAGATGGCCAAAGGGATTTTCTCAGATAGATAAGGTACCCTAGTAGGGTCTCCCAATATACTCAAGGTACATGGGAGATCGAATCGGTAGTAGTGTTGTTTAATGCATAATCGTACACAAGGGGCCTTCTGTTATACAATCAAGTACATGAAGTACTTTTCTATATACCTCAAGGATACGTGAGAGGCCGTTCGATATGCTGACGGTACGTGGAAGAACCGCACTAGTCCTGGAATGTAATGCTGACAAATAACCATAGCACCTACGTTTTACGATGCCCGAACACGTCTCTAACCTATCACTCAAGTTACTACGTAAATTTTAACCTACAACTACCGTTAATTTTAACTTGTACGGTTAGGTGAATGCATGAAGTTTTGACAGAAAAGTAAAACGATGCAAAATGCTTATGCAAATGTTCACTTTACCATTCAATATGCCTACTTACGGGAGGGAAGAGAGTGTTTTTCAATTTGTTTCAATACCAAAAATCATTCCAATCAAAAGTCATGAACACCAAATCAAAGACAAGCAAACACTTTTACAAACCAAATTCTTCTTTTCAAAAGCAAATGGGAAGGGTGAGAATCTCTTTTCATAAAAGAACAACACCAAGCACACCTATATGCCAATGCACTCTAACTTTTCAAATTTCTTAAAAACATAAGCAAATATAACTTAAAACAACCATTTTTTTTATTTTGATTGAGATAGTCCTATATGCATGAGACACAAAAGATCATAAGGGTCCTGAAAGCTTATGAAGCCAATCAAAAAACCCAAATCCAACGCTCAAATATGATGTCCTAATATCAAGCAAAACTTTTCTTTTTTGAAGGGAAGAAAAAGAAGTTTACTATAAAAGCAAGAAATGAAATCTAGAAGCTAATCTAGCATTCTTCTTTCAATATATGCAACGAAAAGAGAGTTCAATGAGCACCCTAACTTTCAAAAAGCAAGAAATCCTTATTTAAGCACAACCAACAAGCAAGAAGTGGATGAACAATCAAAAAGACTAAACAAATTTTTGAAATTCCACTCAAAATCAATCTTAAACCATCAAAGCAGCAAGCCACACACATCAGATTCAATAACACAAGCCTGATAACAGAACTAAAAGCAATGAAAATTTCAAATTTTTACAAAGAAAAAAGTGGAAAAAGAGTTTTGGACTAATGCCTACCTGGTACCGCACTTCATACGTGTTGTAAGAGTGTTTCCAAAGCAGCACCACTCCTCGCTAACTGGATACAGGCAGTGGAACCGCTTACTGCCCACTGTGTTCAGGTGGTGGCACCACACCTCATACAAAGCATTGTCGTGGTTCTCTGTAGATGGCCAAAAAAAGAAAGAGAACGATGGATCAGATCAAAGCCAATCAAAAAACCCAAATCCAACGCTCAAATATGATGTCCTAATATCAAGCAAAACTTTTCTTTTTTGAAGGGAAGAAAAAGAAGTTTACTATAAAAGCAAGAAATGAAATCTAGAAGCTAATCTAGCATTCTTCTTTCAATATATGCAACGAAAAGAGAGTTCAATGAGCACCCTAACTTTCAAAAAACAAGAAATCCTTATTTAAGCACAACCAACAAGCAAGAAGTGGATGAACAATCAAAAAGACTAAACAAATTTTTGAAATTCCACTCAAAATCAATCTTAAACCATCAAAGCAGCAAGCCACACACATCAGATTCAATAACACAAGCCTGATAACAGAACTAAAAGCAATGAAAATTTCAAATTTTTACAAAGAAAAAAGTGGAAAAAGAGTTTTGGACTAATGCCTACCTGGTACCGCGCTTCATACGTGTTGTAAGAGTGTTTCCAAAGCAGCACCACTCCTCGCTAACTGGATACAGGCAGTGGAACCGCTTACTGCCCACTGTGTTCAGGTGGTGGCACCACACCTCATACAAAGCATTGTCGTGGTTCTCTGTAGATGGCCAAAAAAAGAAAGAGAACGATGGATCAGATCAAAAAAAGACTAGATCAAGGTAAATACTATCAAATTGAAAGTGGTAACGGAGCATAAAAAACTAAAATGACTCAGATCTGAACAGATCTGGAAATTTCAAATCCAAATAATACAAATCAGAAAGTAGATCTGACTATAAAGAGTTGAAGAACACAGATCCTGGATTCGGACAAGAGTTGCAGACTGAGGACGATCAGAACAACTGAATACAACTACTCCCCAACGGAGTCGCCAGATTTGTTGATCGGAATATTTCACCTCCTGCGGATAGCAAGTTGTTTCGCTGGTCTAAATGGTTCAGATCCAGAACAAATAGATCACAGAGGTTGATAACTCTCCCTAGACGCTATAGATATCTGGAATGCAAAGCTTTGATAGTTCACCTATGTACCTGCAAAAGAGTTCAACATGAAACAAATCAAAGCAACTAGAATATGATCTACTAATCTATGCTAGTGACTAAGGAATCTACCAATATATATCTGAAATCAAACATCAACAATATATATGGGACAGAAAATCAACTTGCATTAGAAATATGAATAAGTTTACAACCAAGCCTTAGTGTTGACATGCATCTACATGAAACCAGCTCTTCATCCCCAAAAGCTCTGACTCTAGCTCTCTATGCTCTCTCCAAATGATCTTGGGCCAGGAATCAATCCAACAGCATAACAATACCTTCAATGTTCTCTCCTCAACCATGGCTATGAGCTCATATTTATAGGGCTTTAATGGATAGAGATGGTTGAGAAATCAGTGGGTGAGGTGGCCTCTAAGATCCTAGGATGAGGGATCTCGAGCTCAACCAACCCACAACAGTAGGGATAAGGGATATCTCGAGGCTTATCATCTAGAAGCCTCGAGAAGCTTCTCTTTTTCCCTTTTTACCTAGGGTACCGCACTTCTCCATCTATGATAGAGCGGTTCTGGTAATAACCACCTATGAACCAAGGGTGACAGGCGGTGGCACCGCTTGTGGACAACCAATGAAAAGCGGTGCAAATAGGGGTACCGCTCCTAGATAAAGGGGCATGAGCGGTGCTGGGAATTTGTATGATAGACTGATAAAAAACCATTTAGTCTTCACTCTAGAAGCTAGGATTCAAGGCAAGTAGGTATGTCAAAGGTCTTATCACATGATGGTGATAGGATTTTGGTATAACATGCTTGTGCCCAAAAATTTGCTGAGGGGGTACAAATGAATTGGTCTTTATTTTTGTTGAATCAGTTGCTCAAGGATGTGCTTGCTACTCAGACTGGGTAGCCCTTTTCTTATAGTTGGCTTTTGATTCTCATCGTTCATGTTGCTTGGATGGAACCGGAGGACTACCAACCAATGGTGGTTGAGGCAGTCAAGGTTTGCCACGGTGCCTACTATCAGAACCTATGGTGTGTCAAAGAAACTAGTCGCCAAACATACTGTGCTATTCATTTCCTGATCTATTGGGAAGCATTGCAGGTAGTCATCGTTTCTATTCCAAGAGTTTCTCCCTATTCCACGGCCAAGTATCAGCGGATCCTTCAGTTTGCTATTGGACCTCACTCCATTCATATTTAAGCCAAGTGGGACCCTGATCGGCAATGGCTACCGTTGCCTTATAAGGTCACCACGAAATATTTGGATGCAATTGTGCAAGACTGGTAGGGAGACTGGTGCATCCTGGTGAGTCAATAGGAGTTAGACAAGGAGCTACCCCCGTAGATCCATGAAGACCCTGCCCCATCGAAATTGAGCACCCATGACTCCAACAATGAGTCATTGACATATCCTAAAGATGCAGCGCAACGTTTGTGGGAGGATACTTGCACCAAATGGCGTTAGGAGTATGAGGTGGGCAATGGTACCAAATCAGGGATGGAAGACCAGCTGCAGCAGCTTGTCCAATCCATCAAGGATTCATCTACAGCTGCAACTATAATGATTTGTGAATCAAACCATGAATAATTTGGTGCGGTAAGAAATAGACTAGAGTCCATTTTTTATATTGTTTCCAAGCAACCATCGGCAAGACCTCTATTGCAGGAGAACCCATCGATCAATACTGAGCCTCGGGCTAGGAACGTGTAAGTTCCCCTGACTATAATCAATGCCAACAATGAAGAAGTTCACCAGTAGCTGCATCCAATCCAAAGCATGAATTTGGATTTGAACAAACTATCTACTACAGTGTTGGTTGAGTTGCAGTATGGTGCCACACTGGAGTTGGCGACACGGCAAAACTATTTGGCTAAGGGCTATGTGGAGGCCTGGAATATGACTGAGAAGCTTAAGAAGGAAGCAGAGGAGCTACACCAGGTCCGCGTGCAGTTGGCAAAAGAGAATTTACAAGAAATCAACCAACTGAAGGCGACATAGGCCGACTTGCAGTGGAAGGTTGCTGAAGAGATTACCGACCTCAAGAAGGCGCAAGACCTCCTGATTGTTGAACAGGCACAGCTGTGTGCAAGGTGCAATGAAGTTGAGCAGGGTATTTCTGATGCCTTCCAAAATATTTTTGATAACACCACAGGGCTCACCCCAGTCGAAAAGGCCAAGCGATTAGGGAAAACTCTGGTTCAACTTCAGGACAATAACTTGTTGCTCCAGGCCCAGGTACAACCCACAACATTACCAGAGTAGGTTGCAGAGTGCAAGACCTCCATTGAATAATTTGCCACTTAGTTCGGCACCATAGAGTAAGAGGCCAAAACTATTATGGAGACGACCACATAGTTTTGGCAAAGTATTGTTCAAGATGAGCAACTTGATCATCTGACTGCACAGGTGCAAGAGGTAGAGGGTCATTTGACAACCCTAAAGACATCACTGGAGGTCATGCCGTTGATGGTGCAAATCACTCGAGCCACAGAACTAAAGGATATACAGCAGCGAGCTACCCATGGAAAAAAATGCCAGCAAAAGCACCATGAGCAGCTTGATGAATTCCAAGAAATAAATTTCCAGTTGGCTATTTAGGTCGTCGCCATGCTCCAAGCCATTCAAGAGAATTGACAAATAGTTGATAGAAAGGCTAGTGAGGAGCACCCCATTCAACAAACTTTAACTAATTGTCAGACTATCACCAGTAAAGTCCAGCTATAGGTTCGTGAAATTGCATAGCAATTTGAATATTTTAAGGACAAGACTTCGGCACACACACTGTCGACTTGATGTGGCTCAAGGGCAAGCCACAAAATTGTGTTGGGGCCTGTTGGCAAGGGTTTTGGGGCGAGTGAGTTGCGTAGCATCGCGGCGGCTGTGCAAGCTCATGTGGTACTGCACAAGGGAAGATTGGCACACTAAGCAGGAAAATAACCGCTTTTTGAATATTTTATGTGTATTTTGACCACATTTTTGTTGCAATAGGCTAGTAGCGGTTAGAATTCAGTTACTAGTGGACCCTTGATGTAAAGGCATAAGCCTGTTTATAGATCTATTTTGGGGACAATTGATAAGAAGTGTCATGTGTGAGCGGTTGTGAACAATTGTATGTCATTGCATGCATGATATTAAGGGATAAGATATGGTCTGATCTATTTTATAGACACTTTTCTATTTTAACTATGATTTTATCTGGGCTTCTTCCTACTGTATGCAGTCTCCGGTTTGGAGAAGGATTGTGTAATGTGGCATATTTGAGAAATATTAATATATGATGCGATGAGTATGGCTCAATTCTTGTCTGTTGTTATAGATATGTTGTGATGCTATGACTCTGTTTTGTTACAATGACATGCTATAGATACGATTCTGTTTCTTCCTGCTATATCAATGCAATTTGTTGGTTTTAAGTTGATGCAATCTATGTTTCTGTAACTATTTGATGCGCTATGATGTTCCATGAATAATGCTGCGATATTTTGATATTGTATGATGATCGCATAATTTATGATCTCCCTCCGTCGGATCCCCATATCCTCCTTTCCCACTGTCGAAAACTCGGTTCCGATATCTCTCCCTTGAATGCCTCAGGTAAGACCTCATCTGCTCCACAAACTTTGTTGGGCAGGGTAAAACCTGTTTGGGCCGATGCTCAGGGAGATTGCACTGCAGAAGCTTTGTTGTTGGGCTTCGCCAACACTTCCTCCCATTGCTAGAGATGTCACCATGGGAGGCACTATTACCGAGGAGTAGGCTATTAGCCGCACTAAGTACTTTGATTTGGTTTATTTCAAATCAAGCACTTTGTATGATTTTATTCCTCATGCTCCTTAGCCCACAACTGATCCACCTGCTGATGGCATACTTGGTTCAATTCAGACATAAACAACAGCAAAATATTCTAAGAAGCAAAATCAAACCGCCCCACCAACAAGTCTACCTTCCAAAAGTGCACCCTCTCCTATTGCTTCTACTGAAGTAAATGTGGTTCAATCCGCTGAATCTTCTAGTGGAAAGAATAAAGAGAAAAATAAATTGAAAAAACATGATCACAAACAGGAGGCTAATAAACCACAGAATTCAGATGCTGATTCAAAAAGTAAAAGAAAGTTAAAATATCCATGTTTAATCTGTGGGGAAGTTAGTAAATTTTTGAAAACTTCACCCACCCCCGCAGCTCTTAAAGATCCTTTCCCCACCCAGAAACAACTAATCGATCATCAATCTTTGCATGGGTCATCTTTGTCTACTAATGAAGTTAGAATGATGTCTATCGAAATGGTTAACCTAAACATAAGATCACATAGCTATGACCCTCCTCCAGAAAATAAATCTAATGAAGTTCCACCTGAAAAACCTTCATCTTCCACACCTCCTCCTAGTAACGTTCTTCACATTGAAAAACCCATTCCAGAAGCAATTTTTCGCCCACCCAAGGGTACTCTTCATACGTCCATTATCAACCCTAACACACATGCTACCCAATATTACAACATAGTGAATATTTGGCTCAAGCACCCTGCGCTATGTCGGCATTAGAAGTACTCCAAACCTGTCCCACCTAACGAAAAAAATTGCTTATTGCACTTGGAGCTATGGATCCTAAAAAAAGTAACATGATCACTTTCAAACTGGATGATTTTAAAACCCAGCTCTCACATGAATTGGCTTTTCAGACATCCACTAAAATTGCTGGGAAGACCATTCATCGTACTGTTTTAGACAAGGGAGCCTCTACATAAGTCATGTATTTATCTTGTTGGAGAGCCATCGGCTCTCCTGAAATCAACTGTTCACCTATCACCCTTAAAGATTTTTATGGTCACAGCTTTCAACGATAAGGATTACTACCTACCATCCATGTTAAACTGGGGGGAAAGTCAGTATCCATTCACATTGAAGTCATTGATGCTCCTTTGGACTATAACCTACTCCTAGTTTGTAACTAGTTTTATGCTATGCAAGCTGTAGCATCGACCATTTTTCGGATCGTCTAGTTCCCATTCCAAGGAAGGATTGTCACTATAGACCTGTTAGATTTCATCACACCAGTTGCTATCACCAATGATGCAAATAGCATTCCACTTCTGAATACCCCACAGTATCAGGACATAGGAGTAGGCCTTATCAAAGACTCATCACTCATGGGAGTCTTTCCATTATCCAATCCTCCTCATTCTTCATAAACTTCATCTATCAATATGATTTCTAACACTTTCATAGACAAAAGAAAAATGATTGTTGATGAATCAACATCTCTCACCCCTTTTGAAGAAGTTTATAATGCTATCCAATCCACCAGTGATTCTTCCATCAACGATCATTTGTTGGTGGCCTCAGATTGTTATCACCTACCATATTGGCTTGAAAACCCCCCCCATCTCTGGATTATCTTTCACATACACTTCCCATAGATGAATCCATTATGGAATTCATGTCAATAGACGAGATGCCATGAAAAGACCATTATCATCGATCTTCTTTCCTTCCCCCTTGCCATATGGTAGAAGAACACTTTTCCCTAGCTGTTTCATCTAATATAACCACATATCCTTAGTCTCCCATCCGCACTCGGGGTGTCGAGTCTTCAGGATATCTATGTAATATGACAAAAACCATGCCTGTGGACATATCAGTCAAACCAGGAATTTTTCAAGAACATTTATATAGGCCAGAACTCTTAACTTTCCAAGGTTCAATCATATACAGCCTTGTTTAAAGAATTTTGAGATGTTTTCTCTTGAACATATGAGGAAATTCCAAGTATTGATGCCTCCATCGTTGTTCACGAGATCAAATCCTATCCTAATGCCAAGCTCGTCCACCAGAAACTACAACAAGTTCATCCATGAAAAGTAGCAACCATTAAGGAAGAAGTTGAACAACTTCTGAAGGCTGGTTTTATTTACCCCATACCTTTAA
Source organism: Pseudotsuga menziesii (assembly GCA_001517045.1). NCBI lineage: Eukaryota > Viridiplantae > Streptophyta > Pinopsida > Pinales > Pinaceae > Pseudotsuga > Pseudotsuga menziesii. Next base: position 38,537 of record LPNX011067429.1, read on the forward strand.
CTGAATGGATGTCCAACATAGTCTGTGTGAACAAAATGCAGGGAACTATTAGGGTCTATATCAAATTCAGAGATATAAATAAGGCTTGTTCAAAATACAATTTCCCTACTCCCTATATCGATCAGATAATCGACAACTGTGCCAGAAGCGTTATTTTTTCCTTCATGGATGGATTCTCCAGCTAAAATCAGATTGAGATTCTCCGTCTGACCAACATAAGACGACATTTATTTTCCCATGGGGGACCTTTTCCCACTGTAAATTTCCTTTCGGTTTGAAAAACGTTGGCGTGACATTCCAACGTGCCATGTCATATGCTTTTCATGACATCAAACATGTTGTGGAACCTTATCTTGATGACCTGCACGCTCATTCCAAGCAGCGAGATATCCATGTCGATCATTTGAGAGCTATTTTTCTCAGATGCCATCATTTCAATATTCATCTGAATCCCCATAAATGTGTTTTTTGTGTAGAAACTGGCCGACTCCTCAGATTCATTTTTTCTAAAGATGGCATCCGTATTTTTTTTTTGAAGATTGAAGCTATTCTTTACCTACCTGCCCCAATGAACATAACCGAACTCCAGAGTTTGCAAGGGAAGGAAAAAATTTTACATCATTTTGTCTGCAATTACACAGAAAGGACACACGGTTTCATGAGGTTGCTTAAAAAGGATACACCTTTTGTCTGGAATGATTTCATGCAAAGCGCATTTGACAATCTCAAGCATGCACTTACCCACGCACCATCGTTGCAACCACCTGATTATACTAAGGATTATTCCTTGTATGTGGTTGCTTCTATGTCTAGCATAAGCAGTTCCTTGTCCAAACAGATGAACACGATCAGGAACATGTGATCTACTATGCCAGTAAGAGTCTCCTAGACTCTAAAACCTAATATTCACATGTGGAGAAAATTTCTCTGGCCACAGTCATCGCAGTCTAGAAGTTTCGTCATTATATTTTTCTTTGTACCAGCACTACCTACATTGACTCTAACCCCAAGTAATACGTACTGACACGTCAAGTGCTTGGGATTAAATACTCATGATGGATTGTCATTCTCCAGGAATTTGAGTTGGAGTTTGAAAAAAGTACTTCCAAGAAGTCTCTCATTTTTGCAGAGCTGATATGTGACCTTCTCCATACTATAGAGAATACAAAGCCCATTGATTCATTGCCCGATGAATCATTGTTTCTCATTAGTACGACTAACCCTTGGTATGGAGACATCATTTTGTATCTCCAGACTTTATGATATCATCCCACTTCCTCTCGCAATGAACATCATCACATTCACCACCAGGCCAAAATCTATCTTATCCTGAATGATACCCTATACTATCACGGTGTTGACTCCATCATACGATGTTGTCTTACATATGAAGAGGTTGAGATTTTTTTAAATGATTTCCACGCTGGAGCTTGTGGAAGTCATCTATCTGGGTTGGCCAATGCCAGAAAATATTGCGTGCAGGGTATATATGGCCCTCTATTTTCAAAGATTGCATTGAAACAATCAAGAAATTCCCGCCATGTGAAATGTTCACTACAAATAAATGGACCCATCCAACTCTGCTCCATCCCATTGTAGTCATTGGCCCCTTTGCAAAATAGACCTGCCTCAGTCAGGGGCATGGCTACATTATTGTGGCTATGGAATATTTTACAAAATGGGCTGAGGCTATGCCCACATATGCCAAAGATGGAAAGACAACTGCATTATTCTTATTCAACCATATCATTGCTAGATTCGAGATCCCTAGGGCCATTGTGACTGATCATGGATCACATTTTCACAATGAAACGATGGTAGAGATCAATACTAAATTAGGGTTTCATCATGATAACTCTACACCTTACTATCCTCAAGCCAACAACCAGGTTGAAGCTATAAACAAAGTAGTAAAAACAATGCTTCAACGGATGGTAGGGAAGGCCAAGTCAAACTGGAATTTACAACTATTCTCTGCACTCGGGTCCTATAGGACTACTGTCAAAACTTCCACCAGTTTTATGCCATTTCAACTAGTATACGAGCTGGAAGCAACCCTCTTGATAGAATGCAAGATCCACTCTTTAAAACTTGTTGTAGAACTATTACCCAACACTACTATAGACAAAGAAAGATTCTTGTATCTAAACAAACTTAATGAAACTCAACGCGATACTACTTTAGCCAATGAGGCACATAAATGATGAATGAAAGTTCAATATGGCAGAATTGTTCAACCCTCTTCCTTCAATGGAGACATGGTCTTGACTTCTGACCAGAAGCATGACAAGACGGGGGTAAGAAACTTTGAGTCTATGTGGCATGGGCCTTATATTGTCAGTCCTGTTTTAGAGAAAGTGACATATGAGTTGGTCGATTACAATGGGATACCTTTGGGAGAGCCCCGAAATGGGCTCTACCTCAAAAGATACTATGCCTAGGTCATCTAGCATAGGGTATTTGTAAATATTGTTTATAGTTTGTTGTGTGTCTTAGGTTTGAAAAGTGTGTCTTTTGTGTGATTTTAAATTTCTTTTTCATAAAACCCTACTTATGTATGTCTTTTGTCTAATGGATAGATGACTACTTTCACTGGTTTTGCTAATGGTGCTAATCGATATACACTTAACCTTGCATCAGTAGCATGGGTACTATACTCTCCTACAGTGATTTGGTGAGTTTAGGGGGTATTCTTTTAGTTCCATCCACCAACAATCTGGTGGAATACCAAGCCATGATTGGATTGTTGACAGAAGCCTTAGCTAATGTTGTAAGGGAGATTAGGGTTTACCTAGACTCTGAACTAGTTGTTCAACAGCTTAATCGGGTCTACACTTTCTGAAATCCCCTACTTCTTCATACATTCCGAAGAGTTAGGTTGTTAGAAAGGTCTTTTGAGCAAGTTACTTATCAACACATTTCGATACATCTAAATGCTGTGGCAGATTCACTAGCTAATTATGTCTTAGATTGGTACATTGCTCATATTTAGAAAGTCCATTTGAAACATAAACAACATACATGGAAATTCATAAGTAGATAATCATTTCACACATCAAATTTTTCGCACACACAACTATAAATATAAAATTTTGTCATATATAAAAAACTGTAGCACCGAGATACAAAATTTGGGCTAAAGCATATCTTGCTTTCAGTGCCCTCAAAGTTTAGGACCATAAAAAGTTCAAAATACACATATACATAGGGAAAAATCTAAAGCTTCGAAGCTTTCAGTAGTAAATATATAAAAAGTGAATATCAAAGTAGACTAATCCTCATCCTGGTGCTGATCATGATAGCACGCGATGGCTTGAGCCGCTCTGCAGAGTAGCCTAGAAAACCATCCAGAGACGCCTATAGTATGGCGCTGATAACTCCTAGGTACCTCATCAATAGTCACTTCAAGGATACCCACAGTCAAACGATGTAGGTTCTCCTCAAGATCTATGAGCTCTTCATCATATTTGGAGTGATATAACATCATGTCCCTGGTACCTGCTCACCTAGAAATAGGTAACATCCCTTTCGGACGTATGAGTCCAATATCTGCACGAAAACATTTTTGCTTATCTCAGTAATACAAAATAAAAATGAAATAAAATACAAAAACTAAAAACACAAGGGATAGTGTCTTTTCTTACCTTGGTCATCCCATACTTATCCCTCGGGCAATGCAAGTTCCAGGCGTCACAGAAATCTGCTCCCTCATAGGCATAGTCCTCAACCATGACTAACTAGTTTCTCAACCAGCGACAAAAACCAGATCCGTAACTGACTTTGGGTCCCCCACCACCATGGTGGGGCATGACCATAACCCATGCAAGCATCTTAGGATCCTCAGGGTCAAACCTACTAATAGTCACCTGTGGTCTCATATGAGGCACTCACTGTAAGATAAAAGATACTATATGTTGGCAAGCAACACCCTTCGGAGCATTTTTAACACAAGTAATTTGAATATTGATAATTTTCAAACAATATTTGTTATTTTTTTTTGTCTGGATCAAAAAACTCATCAACTCTATTTTTGGAGTGTCCTGAGAATCTTTGATTCTTAATACACTCCTGAAAGAAACTTACTTGACTGATTGGTTCGGATGGGATGAACATCAATTCTAGCAAAACTCAAATCTTATGATCCTAATTCTTCATTTCTGTCAATCATCAGAAGGGCTATAATTACAGAAGATTAGTAGCTCCTATTTTTCCACTCATCACTCATGTTTGATTAAAATTAAATGATTTTTTTAATTATTAATTCAAACTAGTTACTGCATGGTGTGATAACTGTAATTGTCTGATTCATATGGAAAATCTGGTGAAGCTTCATTACTTTTGAATTATTTATCTTGTCTTAGTTGTCATAAGTTTTAAAGTGGATTTAATGTGATATTCATGAACCCTACTATACTATATGCTCATCGCTTATTTCGAATTCGTATTTCTGAAATGGGTTAGTATCAGAGTTTGTGATAAAGGTCTAAAGTCACTTTTTAGGTTTTGACATGGTTTGGTCACATTATAACATTATTCTCTTATCATTTTTGACCTTTACCCTAAGGTATTGATTATATACTAAGGTGATCCGTCATCACCACGTTATGAAATCACAATTAATGGTGAAGTAATGGTGGAGATAGGGTTTTGGTAGTCGTGTTGCTTGATGGTCACTATCTGTCAATCTTTAATCATGCAAACATCACTTGTAACAACTCGCCTGTGTGACTCTCCTACGGCTCATTATGTTTTGGTAAGTTATTTTTGAAACCTCTTTTCTCTGCCAATTCACGTTATGATGAATTTACAGGGGGATCTTCAGAGTTTTGATAGTATCTAGGGTATTTCAGAGTATTGCTGGTAATGCCTATATTGTTGATGAATCGACTACATCTTGTAATCTGTATTTAGAAAACCATAGAGGTTTGTTTATCTGCTGCCATGGCTCCAGTGTCTAGGTTCGAGCTGATTGGTGATGAGTATCTTTATGCTGCTCCCGAGTGTCGAGAGGTCGTGTCGAGGTTTGGATGGTTGGAGTTCCTACGGAAGTTTTATGGTTTTAATATGGCAGTATCTAAGGCATTCGCGGAGTCATTTGATGGGGTTCATGCACATGTGGGAGACGTTGAACTTAGGCTGTCTGAGAAATTCATTTCTCAAGCCATTGGGTTGCCACAAATCAGAGAGAAGTGGTATAAAGGAAATCATATTAAGAATGACCAATGGAAAGGGTTTATTACCCCTCCTCATTGGCAAACCAAATTCAAATATGGATTCCCCTCCCGATTATTGATGAAGAAATGGCAAGCTCTTTTGGAGCTAATATCAGGCATGTAACTTGCAAAGGTAGGCTGTCTCAGATGCAATTTTATCACCTTCGGTTGTTGTTGATATTCAAAGGGTACCCTATCAATATGCCCTTTTTCTTCTTGAACAGTTTGCACAAAATGGCATCCACCTATCAATATAATGTTGGGTATAAAAATAGGAGTTTATTCCATCATGGTTTAATTAAAATCCTTGTGTCCTATCAACTGGAAGAACTAGGTCAGACCTGGGATTCTTTCCTTGTGCGAAATGGGTTTGGTGTTAATGAGGAATGGCCCAAACAGAGGCCTCGGGTTAGATGTAGGCGTGTAAACAATGAGGAAGCTGAGCTTGAAATTGAGGACTCTAGTTCTCAAGATGATTTTGGTGATGAAATGTTTCAACATGACCAAATCCTAAGTCTTGATGATGTAAAAGTTGAGGTGGAAAATAGTGTTTAAACTCCTACTAATAATTCTCAAAGTCGAGTAAAGAAACCCCCAATTCCCATAACCTGTCAAAACAAGAATTCTTCTCATTCACAAGTTGATATGAAGCAAATAGACGCTGAAGATTAGACTAGCCGTGCTATAAGCAATCGGGCTATACGCAGAACCACACGCAGTATGACAGCCGCTTTGCTTGCTAGGAGGAATTTGAGTGTTAGGGATATCTCAGTTATTGATGTGAGTGACTCTTCAGACGTTCGACCAAATCCAACTCCCATAGGCCCATCTGTGCTAGATCTTAAATACATGTGTGACTCTTCAAATGAGGTTGTTGAAAGTCAACAAGTGAATCATGAGGGTGACCAAGAAATTGATAGAGAGCCTTACCTCACTGAAGAATCCCGAATAGACATGAACAGAGAGTCGAAGGATCAAACTGATCCAAATCCTCGTGCCTGACTGATTTCCTCCCTGCAAACAAATTTAAAGGAAGCACAAGTTATACAAACAATTGCCCTAGAAGAAACTACAGCTTTAAAAGCTGAATTGATCACCTAGATTGAGAAATGGGATGTATTAAGAGGAAAGAAGTTGAAATGAAAAGAACTAATTAAAAGTATTTTGTTAAAGAATAAAAGGTTGAAAAGACAGAATAGGATTAATAGGACCAGAGCTGTCAGGTTCAGAGCTAAACTGAATGAAGCTAGAAGAAGTGTACCTATTCGATTCTCAGTCGAATCGACTTTAAAAACCTAATATTTTGTTTTTCCAGTGACTTCTAAATTTTGTATTTTGTATCTTACATTATGCCTACAAAGGTTTTTGGACAGATATTTAAAGGTTAGTAATGTTTTGGTTTCATCAGTTTTGGTTTTCAAGTCATGGTCTAAATGATTAAATTGAGATATCTACAGAATTAAAATTCTATAGATATCTCGCTCATGCTTAATTGATCATCATTAAATCTTGCTAAACAAATTTTTGTTAAATATTTACGGGTGTCAAAGAAGCTGTTGGGATAAAACTGGATGCTGGCCTACATTCGTGTCTTTTGACTGTGCGTGGCTACTCAATGAAGAATTTTCGGGATGTACAATTGATTGATGCTCAGTGATTGCTTCGTTCCTATTTCTAAGCTTCTATTGGCATGGATTATCCAATATGGTGTTACTATGATTTGGAGAGTATAACGCTGGATTTTCTCCAGTAAGTTAACCTCTTGGCGTATCTTTCTCTCCGGATGGTTTTGTAACAACATGCCTATGATCCTAGTCGTGGTTGAACCATATTTGGATAAGATTTGGATCTTTCCTGAGGAATAGGATTTCTAGTTAATCAGTTGTAGTCTTTTAGTTTCCTTTATAAGCAACTTCAAAACTGAAGAAAAGGGTTGGAATCCTAGAACTTGCGAAAAACAAATACATTACAATACTTGATATTATTCTGTATGCTTGTGTTCTTTTGGAACTATTTATAAAGACTACTAGATTTTGTAGAATTTCTAGAGACATTAGCTAAGTCTGTCAGTTATATCCTGTTGTCTTGATGTTGTTTTTCCTGTGTTGAATTTCCTTTTCATATGTATGTATCTTTATATTATATGTGAAAGTTTTTCTTCAATGGATTCTGAACAAAGGATATAGTGTTGAAGTGTGAAAGATCCATTGATATATGGTAAAGTAAATGAGTTTCTTCATTATCCTTTTCATCAGTTAATTAGAAGATTGTTTTATATGAAGTACTAACTATTCGAATTGACTTTGTTTCATTTATAAGTTAGTTCCTGAGTATATTTGTCATGCTTCAATATTGTGTCAACTTTATTTTGATTACAAGTTTATTTCATATTTAAATTAATTTATGGTAAAATGTTGTTTTTATTGTAAGTTGATTTAGATCTGTTCCTAGTGGTAGTAGTCTTTCCTAACATTACATATTACAGATCATTTCTTTTAATAAAACTTATTATCGGAGCATTAATTCAAGCTCCCAGTTTGGGATAGTTAAAATTGCATCTTAGGTCATTACAGAGCAGGATTAAGAGCTACTATTATTTTTCTATTCTTAGATTAAGGTATTTGTTAGCATTAGTTAGTCATTTAGATTAGACCTTTTGATAGGTAAAACTTATCAACTACATCTCAAGAGACTCTCTACCTTGAGAGCACATTTTAGAGGCAACGGGGCCTTTATCCTGTGAGAGGTAGTCACACCCGACACACATAAGATTGCAGTAAGTCAAGTGTGTGGGCTGTCTTTCCATAAGTTGGCCTAGGTCAGTTTTTCCGGCCAACAAATGGTGCTAGAAGGAGGGCATGAGCTTAAAGCTTAATGGCTGATCAATCGCATAGTGCTCCTACCAGTAATCAACCAACTTCCTCCCTCATAAGTTTTGGAACATTGTCTACCCCGGTCTCTACATCACAACCTGAAACTGTAAATACTCTATTTTTAGATACAGTTAAGACTATTATTGAAAGGGACCCTAATTTCTCACCAATTTCCCCTGAACAGATAAATCAAACTTTAGAGGAATCACGTAGAATCTTAACCAAAGCATATTCTCGCCAAGCAGGGATTCCCCCGATTAATTCCGGATTACCAAGCAGAACTAATTTCCAAACCTTGGCAATGATTGAGTGAGCTGCTAATCCGATTGGAGAAGAACCTCTTGAATCATTAGTAGGGACTCCTAATTATCACCTTAGTAATCTGTTAAGAGGAGTAGCTGGTCATAACACTTCTCAACGATTGTTATCTGCAAGTGGATCTGATCTACCTCCTTCACCTCCTGGATCACCACGAGATAGTCCTCGCGACCATAACAACGAGTCTTCATCAGACTCAGAACCTGATCCAGACATGGGTGACCATATTTAGGGTAACCCTAATGCCAATAGACCATGATTATGACGTGGTGCCGTTGTTGTGCCTGAAGTACAGCATAACCTACCGAAACACCCTGATAAACTACTACCTAAGTTTGACCCAGATGATAAGGGATTAGCTAAAAATCACATTGACAAGTTCATCCTGGTTGTTCAGACTATGAATGTCCAGCATGAGGATGTAGTATGTCGACTATTCCCTTTAACTTTTGAAGGAAAGGCTGTAGTTTGGTATTTTTCCCTGACACAAGGATCCATAACAAGCTGGAGTGATTTTAGTCAAGCATTCCTGAACAAGTTAGGTGAAGATAAAACCCCTGCTATGTTAGCACTAGAATTGGATGGGTTTAATATGGAGAGCAAAGAAAGGATAAAGGATTTCAATCATCATTTTCTTACTCTCCTAAATAAGATACCAGTGGCCTCCCTACCCCCAAAGGACATCATAATCGAGAATTATGCTTCAACCTTACCTAAATACCTGGGTATGTTTGTAAAACAAGCTAGTAAAATCACTTTAGTTGAAACCTTTGATGAAGCAATAAAGGTTGAGAAGAATTCGTTGACATTTGAGCCATAAAATAATGGAAAAACTGATGGTTCCCTTCATAAACACAACAAAACTACTGCTAGAACTAACACAGACAAAAAAGATGCCCTGATGTAGAAAAATTACAGCAAGCAATTCGGTCTCTTACAAACAAAGTGGTGATATTGAAAAGAAACAACGGGGAGGGTACTTCAAACAGAGGAAATTTGAAGACCCCATACCGGCTGTTTACATCCCCAAACGCTAGGAAAAACACTCCTCCTGATATATCAACTAATGAGGAAGTTTTCAATACTATAAGGGTTGTTTATGCCTTGCCTGGTTCCTCAATCGATCAAGAGTCAGTTGATGATCATGAATCTGATCAGCCTGAAATCGAAGAGGAAACTTCTGAAGATCCTCTTCCGCTTAATTGCCATTTTTGGGATAGTTCAGCTAAAGAAAGGGATTCTAGTAACCATTATGTTTTTGTAAACCAGCACACCCATAACACTAGAAGTAAAGGACCTGTAGATCCGCAACCATCATCAGCACCTAAGAATAGTTTTCAACCTTCAAATCAGCATCCTGCCACTCAAGGTATAGACCTACAATATCACATCATAGAATATCTTAAGAAACAGAGGGCTAATATCAGCATGTTTGATCTATTGAAAATTTATCCCATGCCTGGTGGTTCGATACTCTCTAATTTATCAAACCCATCAACCACTAAAACAAAGAATCAACCCTCTGTACCTTCAGTTAATAACCTTGATCCTACAACCAGTAAAATCGTAGTAGGTTCTAACAGTAATGACAAAGCAGCTGCTGATAAAGATTCACTAATAGGTAAGAACTCCAAATCTACAACTCCACCTTTTCTGCTAATGTTTGAAATCTTCAACTAGAATGTTCATAATTGTATGATGGATTCAGGAGCTTCATCAAACGTCATGCCTTACTCGATCTATAAGAAGTTGAATGCCAAGCCCATTCCTTATGAAATCGAAATCATCCAACTAGATCGGTCCAAGGTGAAAATTGTAGGAGAATTAAAAGGAGTAATGATTAGAATGGCTACCCATCCACAGATATTCCAAGTTATTGATGTAGTGGTAGTAGATATACCAGATGTCTATGGGCTATTTTTAAGCCATGACTGGTCTCAAGCCTTAAAAGGATATTTTTCAACTGATTGGTCACATTTGTGGTTGCCTAAAAATGGGTGTCCAAATCAGATCAGAATTGACACAGAAAGGTACATGAAACACACAGTGACTGAAATAAATGCTCCCAATGAACCAGTTTTGTTCAGTGATTCTATTTTAGGAAACTATGGGTATGATTCTGATTTAGGGAGTTTTCCTGCACTTAAATATGCATTTCCTAATTCTGTAAATAAATCAGAAATTCTACATTGTGATTTTCAAGAAGTGGCCCCTAGTCTAGTAAATAATGTGGATACTGTAAATGTTATAAAATAGTCTTGTTGATAAGCCTTGGCATTTATATTTTGACGGATCTCGATCCAATGAAGGTGTAGGTGTAGGTTGCATGCTCCTAGAACCTATAGGAAACAAATTCATGCTATCTTGTAGATTGGAATTTATTTGCACAAATAACATAGTTGAATATGAAGCCCTCATACAAGGACTCAAGAAAGCATTGGACTTAAAAGTTAAAGTTCTGATTGCATTTGGCGATTCTGAAATTATTGTTAGATAGGTCCGTAATTCCATTCACTATTTATCTAATCACCTACAAAGTTACCAAAGGGAGGTATGGAATTTAATTTCAGCACTTGATGCCTTTAATATTGAATCCATTCCTCACTTTCAGAATCAGGAAGCTAGCTTGTTAGCAAACGTAGCTTCAAGACTTATTCCCGCTGAAAAATTTTCCCCTGACGCTTTTTATATCAAATTATTATTTAGACCGTCCATCCCAGATAATATCACTAACTGGCAAGTCTTTAATGATGATTCACATATTATTTCTTTCTTAACATGGGAAGATGATTTTAAGGAATCGGCAATCAATGAAATCACACATGATGAGGATCTACACAATTTTTCAGTAATTCACCTGCTTCGTCCCATTGATAAGGCTTTTGAACAGGTAAATTCAATCCCTATGTCAGTTCTTAGGCTCGAAATGTTTTATGATCTGCATGATAAATTCAAGGGAGTGCCTAATTGCAAGACAAATAGGTCTAACATGCGTTATGAAACCATTAATTTGGGCACAGAATCGAATCCTCAAAATATCAACTTAGGGTCAGATTGCACTTCAAACAAAAAATTCGCATTCCTGAAGCTGTTTAGTGAATTCAAAAACGTGTTTTCATGGTCCTATGATGATCTGAAAACCTTTGATAACCAGATCATACAACATGTAATCCCCATGAAGCCTCAGTCAAAACCATTCCAGCAGAAATTAAGGAAAATGCACCCTACCCTAGAACCAGCAGTAAAGAAAGAATTGAATAAACTACTTACTGCCCGGATCATATTTCCTGTACGCCATACGCAGTGGGTGGATAACCTTGTTCTTGTTAGAAAGAAGAATGGATATATTTGTCTATGTGTATATTTCTGAAACTTAAACAGATCATCAGAAAAGGACAACTATCCTGTTACACCCATGGAAAAAATCCTCGAAAAAGTGTCAAGTGCTCAGATGCTGTCTTTATTAGATGGCTTCTCTGGGTACAACCAAGTTCTTGTTTCCCCTGCAGATCCGTTGAAAACCACTTTTAGGACACCCTGGGGAACCTATGCCTATAGGAAGATGCCTTTCGGCTTGATAAACACTGGGGCTACATTCCAAAGGGCGATGGACGCTGCTTTCAGAGGTCTGATAAACCACTCTGTCATTGTCTATTTGTATGATGTTACTGTATTTTCAAAAAACAAGTCTGATCATATCTCACACTTACGAAAAGTGCTTGAACGCTGCAAGAAATTTGGTATTTCCCTGAACCCCAAAAATTCAATATTTGCAGTAACCAAGGGGATTTTGCTAGGGTTTGGGATGTCAAAAGAAGGGATCATGATCGATCCAAAAAGAACAGAAACCATCTCTAAGATTCCTCTTCCTGCTACTAAGAAATCCATGCAATCCTTCATGGGAAAGATAAATTTCGTAAGGAGATTTGTTCCAAGTTTTTCCGAAATCGTTCGTCCACTACAGAATATGATTAAAAAAGACAGTAGTTTTTCATGGGGGGATAGAGAAAAGCAGTCATTTATCAAGATTAGAGAAGCCATAGCTGAAGCACCCACACTTGTGAGTCCTGACTTTAGGGAAGACTTTGTTCTCTATACTTTTGCATCTTACATATCTTATGCAGTTGTTCTTACTCAAAAGAATCAGCAAGAGGATGAAGTACCCATATCCTTCATGAGGTCAAATTTAAAAGGAGCTGAACTAAATTACCATGAAGTGGATAAACAGGATTTTGTTGTGTTCAAAGCATTAAAACATTTCCACCCTTATCTCCTTAAATCAAAAACCAAGGTAATTGTTCCATTTAGTGCTGTAAGAAATTTGTTGGTACAGAAGGACCTTGGAGAAAAAAGAGCACATTGGATGGATTCTCTTCAGGAATATGATCTAGAGATTAAACCGTCTCAGGTCATACGAGGTTTGGGGTTGTGTAAGTTGGCTGTTGAATCAGCACATCTCCCTACTGACCAGAATGATATGCCTTTAGATGATTTTTTATTGTAGGAAGAAATATGTTTTATCCTAGACCCTGTTAGCTCATGGTATACTGACATTCGCGTCTATCTTGAAACTGGCACTGCCCCAAACCATTTAGATCCAAAAAATAAAAGAGCGGTTAGATTAAAATCAGCACCCTATCAATTGGTAAATAATGTGCTTTTCAGAAAAAATGCAAATGGAGTTTTGCTTCGTTGTCTAGAGAAAGAAGAATCTGATTTAGTTTTAACACAACTGCATGATGGGCCCATTGGTGGACACTTTGGTGGTGATACTACTGCTCATAAAATTATGAGGGCAGACTATTTTCGGCCAACTCTGTTTAAAGATGCCGATGCTTTCGTTAGAAGGTGCCGGGATTGTCAGACCGTAGCTGGCAGAGTTAAAAAACCAGCTTTTCCTTTGCAACCTATGATGGTGGACATGCCTTTTCAAGAGTGGGGAATTGACATCATTGGACCAATAAATCCATCCTCCTCCCTTCAGCATAAGTACATTATAACTGCCATCGATTATTTTACTCGATGGTTTGAAGCTGAGCCTCTATGGGTGGTTAATACAAATCAAGTATTGTGTTTCCTTGAAATTAACATAATTACCGGATTTGGAGTCCCTGAAACTCTTGTATTTGATAATGCATCTTATTTTTCTTTCAGAGAATTGACTGAGTTTGCACTATAAAAGGGAATCGGGATTTGGTATTCAGCAAACTACTACCCACAAAGCAATGGCCTTGCTAAATCAACAAACAAAAATTTGCCGAAAATTCTGAAAAGATCCATAACTGAACATCACAAGAACTGGCATACTGTCCTACATCAAGCTCTATGGGCTGATACGGTAACTCCAAAATCATTTGTTGGTAATTCTCCCTTCTTTTTGGTATATGGAGTAGATGCTATTCTTCCTCCAAACCTGTTTTTACCTTCTTTGCAGCTTGCACGAGCTGTACAAGAGACTGAATGTTCAACCATCGAAGAACGAATCAATCTGTTGTTGAAGTTGGAAGAAGAAAGAGAAAATGCCAAGAAACACTTTGTGAAACACCAGCAAATTATTAAGGCATGGTTCGATTGTGGCTCGTCCTTGAATCGAGAATTGCAAGTAGATGATCCGATTTTGAGATGGGACAAAGCACATGAGGATAAAGGGGAACATACCAAATTTCAACGTCTTTGGTTAGGCCCGTATGTTATAGTAGAAAATCTTGGTCCAAATACCTTCCGTTTAAAGACTTTACAAGGGCATCTTGATACCCTTCCGGTAAATGGGCATGCCCTTAAGAGGTACTTTCAATAATTGCACATCATCGAGTCATTTCCATTGTATATTCTCATCTATGTAAATTTCTATACATAAGATCTTATTTTATGTTGATTTCTGGATAGAATTTTCGATTTTACACTCACCAATTAGTTTTGTTACTATCACCATGATAATGCTTTATTCGTAATTCTAGGTGATAGATCATGAAAATAATTCAACTCTTTACATCTTTTACTGTACATAAGTTTGTGGTTTGCCTCTGTGAATATTTCTTTTCTATAACACATCTCCTATGTTCGATCACAAGATTCAACATGAAGCATTTTGCACGGACTTAGAACCTGAGAATTAAAAAATGATTGAAATGCATACCAGACTGTAGTCATTGATGATTACAGGGAGTATCGGGTCTCTAATAAGTGATCTATTTCCAGAATTGTGGCAGTTTTAGCCTCCACAATTTTGCTATCAGCAATCCTTGATTGTTGTCTTTGAGTGTCTTCTTACATATCAAGCACTTCGGGTAATTTATTTACTGATTTCAATAGATGTCTACTAAGATCGAAAACTTGTTGAAGATATATGGTTATCTCTAAGCACTCTTGAGAAGTCTGTGGTTTCCTTCCCCCCATTTTCATGAATATATTTGGTCTTTTGGCTAGGGAAATACTCTCAAAATTAGGTGAACATGAAAAGTATTATAAAAAAACAGGAGTTCTCATCACGAGTCGGTCTATTTATGATCATAAATTCTATTGGAATAACGTTGTCAAAATTTGGTTACCAAGCCAATGACAACGACTCTCAGTCTAATAACTGAGAGACAGGAAGTCTCATCACGAGCTGGCTTGATCAGTTTCTGGTAGGATTGGTGAATAAGGCTATCTATTTGGTCACCAAGCTAAGATAGTGTTTCTGATTAATTCTTTTCATGTTTATGATTTGTATATATACTAACAAGACTTTAATATTATTCTGAACAAACAAAAAAAAAGAGTATTGTCTGATATGTTTCTTTAATGTGGGGGAAAACCAACTGATGTTCTTGAGAAGACATATCTATATGCGTATTGGTTAACCTATTTTTGACCTTGTGGACCTACATTGGAATTAATTCATCTTTATTTTTCCTAAGTCTGATTAGTATCAAGAACACTCGGATGACAGTCATTTGGTTGTTACAGAAATATGTTGAGGTCCAGTCACATGTTCAGAATGTTTTGAATTTGAATCACTTAGGCAGAGATTTGATATTTTGTGGCATCATTTGTGATTATCTGAAGTGTGAATGTTTTTTTACAGAGATAATTGGTTCGGTCCCAACATGTCGCCAATTGTTGGCAAGCAACACCCTTCGGAGCATTTTTAACACAAGTAATTTGAAGATTGATAATTTTCAAACAATATTTGTTTTTTTTTTCTGGATCAAAAAACTCATCGACTCTATTTTGGAAGTGTCCTGAGAATCTTTGATTCTTAAGACACTCCCGACAGAAAATTACTTGACCGATTGATTCATATGGGATGAACATCAGTTATAGCAAAACTCGACTCTTATGATCTTAATTCTTCATTTCTGTCAATCATCAAGAGGGCTATAATTACAAAAGATTAGTAGCTCCTATTTTTCCACTCATCACTCATGTTTGATTAAACTTAAATGATTTTTTTAATTATTAATTCAAACTAGTTATTGCATGGTGTGATAACTGTAATTGTCTGATTCATATGGAAAATCTGGTGAAGCTTCATCACTTCTGAATTATTTATCTTATTTTAGTTGTCATAAGTTTTAAAGTGGATTTAATGTGATCTTCATGAACCCTACTATACTGTATGCTCATCGCTTATTTAGAATTCGTATTTCTGAAATGGGTTAGTATCAGAGTTTGTGATAAAGGTCTAAAGTCACTTTTTAGGTTTTGACATGGTTTGGTCACATTATAACATTATTCTCTGATCAGTTTTGACCTTTACCTTAAGGTATTGATTATATACTAAGGTTATCCATCATCACCACGTTATGAAATCACAATTAATGCTGAAGTAATGGTGGAGATAGGGTTTTGGTAGTCGTGTTGCTTGACGGTCGCTATCTGTCAATCTTTAATCATGCAAACATCACTTGTAATAACTCGCCTGTGTGACTCTCCTACGGCTCATTATGTTTTGGTAAGTTATTTTCAAAACCTCTTTTCTCTGCCAATTCACGTTATGATGAATTTATAGGGGGATTCTCAGAGTTTTGATAGTATAGGGTATTTCGGAGTATTGCTGGTAATGCCTAGATTGTTGATGAATCGACTGCATCTTGTAATATGTATTTTGAAAACCCTAGAGGTTTTTTTATCTGCTGCCATGGCTACAGTGTCTAGGTTCGAGCTAATTGGTGATGAGTATCTTTATGTTGTTCCCGAGTGTCGAGAGGTTGTGTCGAGGTTTGGATGGTTGGAGTTCCTACGGAAGTTTTCTGGTTTTAATATGGGAGTATCTAAGGCATTCACAGATTCATTCGATGGGGTTCGTCCACATGTCGGAGACGTTGAACTTAGGCTATCTGAGAAATTCATTTCTTGAGCCATTGGGTTTCCACAAACCGGCGAGAAGTGGTATAAAGGAAATCATATTAATAATGACTAGTGGAAAGGGTTTCTTACCCCTACTCATCGACAAACCAAGTTCAAATATGGCTTCCCCTCCCGATTAGTGATGAAGAAATGGCAGGCTCTTTTGGAGCTAATCATCAGGAATGTAACTTGTGAAGGTAGGCTATCTCAGACACAATTTTATCACCTTCGGATGTTGTTGATATTCAAGGGGTACCCTATCAATATACCCTTTTTCTTCTTGAACAATTTGCACAAAATGGCATCCACCTATCAGTCTAATGTTGGGGATAAAAATAGGAGTTTATTCCATCATGGTTTAATTAAAATCCTTGTGTCCTGTCGACTGGAAGAACTAGGTCAGACCTAGGATTCTTTCCTTATGTAAAATGGGTTTAGTGTTAACGAGGAATGGCACAAACAGAGGCCTTGGTTTAGACGTAGGAGTGTAAACAATGAGGAAGTTGAGCTTTAAATTGAGGACTCTAGTTCTCAAGATGATTTTGGTGATGAAATGTTTCAACATGACCAAACCCTAAGTCTTGATGATGTAAAAGTTGAGGTGGAAAATAGTGTTGAAACTCCTGCTAATAATTCTCAAAGTTGAGTAAAGAAACCCCCAATTCCCATAACCTATCAAAACAAAAATTCTTCTCATTCACAAGTTGATATGAAGCAAATAGAGGCTGAAGATCAGACTAGCCATGCTATAAGCAATCGGGCTAAACGCAGAACCACACGCAGTATGACAGCCACTTTGCTTGCTAGGAGGAATTTGAGTGTTGGGGATATCTCAGTTATTGAGGTGAGTGACTCTTCAGATGTTCGACCAAATCCATCTCCCATAGGCCCATCTATGCTAGATCTTAAATACGCGTACCTATTTTGTCTTTTGTATCTTACATTGTGCCTACAAAGGTTTTTGGAAAGATCTTTAAAGGTTAGTAATGTTTTGGTTTCATCAGTTTTGGTTTTCAAGTCATGGTCTAAATGATTAAATTGAGATATCTACATAATTAAAATTCTGCAGATATCTCGCTCATGCTTAATTGATCATCATTAAATCTTTCTAAACAACTTTTTGTTAAATATTTACAGGTGTCAAAGAAGCTGTTGGTATAAAACTGGATGCTGGCCTACATTCGTGTCTTTTGACTGTGCGTGGCTACTCAATGAAGAATGTTCAGGATGTACAACTGATTGATGCTCAGTGATTGCTTCATTCCTATTTCTAAGCTTCTATTGGCATGGATTATCCAATATGGTGTTACTATGATTTGGAGAGTATAATGCTGGATTTTCTCCAATAAGTTAACCTCTTGCCGTATCTTTCTCTCTGGATGGTTTTGTAACAGCATGCCTATGATCCTGGTCATGGTTGAACCATATTTGGATAAGATTTGGATCTTTCCTGAGGAATAGGATTTCTAGTTAATCAGATGTAGTCTTTTAGTTTCCTTTATAAGCAACTTCAAAACTAAAGCAAAGGGTTGGAATCCTGGAACTTGCGAAAAACAAATACATTACAGTACTTTATATTATTCTGTATGCTTGTGTTCTTTTGGAACTATTTCTAAAGACTACTAGATTTTGCAGAATTTCTAGAGACATTAGCTAAGTCTGTCAATTATATCATGCTGTCTTGATGTTGTTTTTCCTGTGTTGAATTTCCTTTTCATATGTATGTATCTTTATATTATATGTGAAAGTTTTTCTTCAATGGATTTTGAACAAAGGATATAGTGTTGAAGTGTGAATGATCCATTGATATATGGTAAAGTAAATGAGTTTCTTTATTATCCTTTTCATCAGTTAATTAAAAGATTGTTTTATATGAAGTACTAACTGTGTGAATTGACTTTGTTTCATTTATACGTTAGTGCCTGAGTATATTTGTCATGCTTCAATACTGTGTCAACTTTATTTTGATTACAAGTTTATTTCATATTTAAATTAATTTATGGTAAAATGTTGTTTTTATTGTAAGTTAATTTAGATATGTTCCTAGTGGTAGTAGGATTTCCTAACATTACAGGATTACAGATCATTTCTTTTAATAAAAATTATTATTAGAGCATTAATTCAAGCTCCCAGTTTGGGATAGTTAAAATTGCATCTTAGGTCATTACAAAGTGGGATTAGGAGCTACTATTATTTTTATGTTCTTAGCTTAAGGTATTTGTTAGCATTAGTTAGTCATTTAGATTAGACCTTTTGATAGGTAAAACTTATAAACTACATATCAAGAGACTCTCTACCTTGAGAGCACATTTCACAGGCAACTGGGCCTTTATCCTGTGAGAGACAGTCACACCAAACACACACAAGATTGCAGTAAGTCGAGTGTGTGGGATGTATTTCCGTAAGTTGTCCTAGGTCAGTTTTTCCAGCCAACGCTATCATATCCAAACTTCTTTAGTGTTCCCCTCTTGCATTTGTTTAGCTGATCTTTGAGACATACCAGCATGCCTTCACACCAGTTAAATATAGTGGGCTCCATACACTGCAAAGAATACAACATGTGTGATCTAGTGGTAATATGGGAAGACCTAGTTCCTGCCACCTTTTCAATTGTGTATACCACTGTCCTCAAAGGACAATCCACTATGGACTAGATACATAGCTTCCTAGACTAGGACTCCATACCTAGTGCACAATACGGGTCGATCAAGTCATCTAAGGAGGTCTCTCCTCTCCGTGCCCTAGACAGAACTACTGGATTTTCTCTCTTGGATAATCCAGTCAGAAAGTAGATGTCCTCAATTTCTATGGATAGGGTGTGGATCCCCACCACGAAATGATGATGGTTAGGATCACACATCCCTATGACATACTCCAGTAAACAGACATAGGCTTTCATACCGAGTACCCTAAAGTACTTCAGGAGCCCACAGTTCAGTAGAGCCTCTACGGTGGTTGGGTCGCTAACAGCCTGGAAGTATGGAACTTCATGTTCCCTCTCTTTCCAAATCACCATGATACCAATACTATATTGCACCTACAACACATGAAATTCATATTATAAATCACATCATGATTGAAAAGGAAAAATCAATTAAATGATAAAATTGAACAATATAAAGGGTAAAAAAAAAAATTTGTTGGGTTAGGGTTTTATTTTTCCATATTAAGTGGCTACGGCACCTAGTGGTTTTTCCCATAGAGTGCCTAAGGCACTGCCATTTTGGGCATGAATAGCGTCGATGGGCGGCACTCTTGTCAGTTGTGGAAGAGCATCGTCGCGCGCTCTGCCCGTACACTAAAAGGCCTTACGGCTTGGAATTTTTCCCCAATCTAGTCCATAACCCTTCTAGGATGGTCAAAATCCTCCTATCCAATAAAATTTCCTAATTTACCCTATACTTTGGCTTTAAAACAAGTTAAAAATCTTTTTTTGGGCATGAACTAAACAATGAAAGAAGAAAAAAAAAGCCATTTTTTGACAAAGAGATAGGAAAGGTCAAGATCTTTACCTCTTCCAAGCAAGATTGAAGGAACAAATGGATGAAGGACACTTGCCAAAGCACCAATAGAAGCTCCTCACTCTCACTCCAACTACCAAACTTTCACAATGGTAAAAACAAATGGTAAAGAATTCTTACCATGCCTTTCTATTTATAGATATTTTGGGAGTTTTCAAAAGTTTTCTATGATTTATTTATTTGTGTTTATTTTGAAGTCCAAATTATTTCATTAAAAGTGGGTTTTTGCTTTTTATTTTATATAGTTTTGGTAAGTTGGATTTTAATGTGATTTTTGGAGTTTTTTCAGGGAAACATTGAGTTATGGCTATGATATAAGCTATTTTAGTATTTTTCAAGCTTGGAGTTGAAATGAAAAAAGTACCAAGCATCTTTAAACACTTTTCACATGCTCATTAAAACCCCAGTAAAAGAGTGTCAAGTATACTTTTTAACTTTTCACATGCTCATGAAAAAGGAACCCAATCATGGAGTTATATTTAAGCTCTTTTTAGTATTCTTAAAACACAAAAATATTGCCAAGCGAACTTGTTACGTTCATGCTTGTAAAAGAATCACAACAGTCGACTACTCGGGGGTAGGATATCTCTTTTTCGGAATGGCTAGCCTTATTTACGAAAAAAGACTTTTTGGAGTCTTCTTAGTCATTTCAGACTCTCTAAACGTGAAACAACAAATGAGTTTGCTTCCGTCAGACTCGTAAAACAAAACGATGAAAGACCCTATCTAGGAGTGAGCCCCTCCTTTATCAAGTTCGTAAAACATGTGAGAATGGACTCATCACTTGATGAGATACAACGAGTGTTTGTTACCCTCTTTGAACTCATAAAAATGAAAAGAGGCACTCATATTTTGGGATGGATAAATTAAAGGAAAGGGGAATGGTTTTCATTTGTATTTATGGCAGTTTACAGTCCACCTTTGAACATGGCACCTATCTACATTTGCATTTCTGAACAGTTGGGTATTCATATTGTCTCCGAGTTGATCAAATTTTGTGATTCCCCTGACTCCTTTGATTCAATTCAAATAATGCTTTGTCATATTCCTTGCATTGCACCTGGTTTTGGTCTCATTAATTCAATGCTTCCAAGTCATTTTTCATGCCCCAAATTGTTTAAAGGATGTCTCTTCCAGAAAATAACTCACCAGTAACTTTACCTATCCATAAATTCAGTGATGTCTGAGTCAGTTTCATCACTCCAAATCAAGTTTTGTTCCTTGTTTCATGTCACCGATGAGGGAATCATCATGATTCTCCTGTGACAATTCTATTTCTGTCGACTTCAACACATTATCCAGGAATTAGGCCTAGAAACCTAGTCAAGTACCTTGAAGCCCACATGCCTCAATGGCAGGTTTCCTTGCTTTCAACGGTAGGTTTTCATCAATGACCTCTGATTGAAAGATTCTATCAAATGTTCGACTTCAAAACATCTATTCACACTTGGTAGAATGTACTTAGATACCTTGGGAATCATTGATATTAATGGTGATCTTCCTCACACTTGTTAACATTTTTCAGCAATTACTGGTAATCAAGTGGTTTCTGCCATGTACGACATCAAGACATGTATTCACATGGTTAGAATTGTATCAGTTGTGGATTGGAATGAAGACCTTGGGTTGATAGACCTCACCATTATATCTTCCTATACTCAGGTTGCATTTGGAGATCAGTTAAAGTCTTAACACAGATCCACATTGTATGTTTTAGTGGATGTGTTCAGTATTTGAGATTTTATAACATGGATCTACCTTGTATGTCTTATAGCCATGTTTTGTCATTTAAATTAGTTGTCCATGGATCTACGATGTATTTTTGGTAGCCATGACATAGTCATCATCATAGATCTGCAGTGTATTGGTCGGAAGCTATGATTGGTTTGGATGGAGTCAGTTATTGGTCTTATGTCAGTTATGAGCTTATCTCTCATTACCTCTATACTAGACAGATATCTTGCAAACTATTTCACCTATCACTTCCTTCTAGCTTCATACTTTGGGGGCATTCTATTGCACCTAGAAATTCCACACTACCCATCAAACTTTTTGGAAATTCCACATTGATCATTTTCCTTCTGAGAAACCTAACCTAAGATACCTTGGATGTCTTTTTTCCATATCTTTAAGGGTCGGTGCCTTTCCCCCTTTTGCATAGAGCGCTGATGGTGCCTCTCACCGTGGAGTAAAAAGTAGCGTTTCCCTTTTCCTTTGATAAAACCCTAGGTCATGGCACATGTCCTTTTTACCAAGAGCGCCTATGGTAAAAAAATATGAAAAAAGAAGGTTTTGGAAGCTTCCATGTGGAAGCCTCCATGGAGTCAGTTCCTACATGCTTGTGAGAGGTGGCATTCACTTCCCTCACCTATAGGGATCACATTCTATCCATTTCCCCAAGTTAATCTCATGGTTTTGGGCCTATAAATGAATCCTTCATGATGTGAGTGAGGAGAGGCCAAGGAAAGTACCCTTACGCTGTTGGATTGAAGTCTGAGTTAGAGGCAAAGTAGAGCTAGCTTGTGTGTGGAGAGATCTTCATAGTCATTGAAGATTGTATATGTTCTTATAGAGATTGAATCCATTGGCATCAAGAATTTTCGGTTTTACTTCTATCTCTTTCATAATTAATACAAAGACATTCCCCTTTCCTATATTTGATGTATTGATTTCAATTTGATATTATCAAACTCCTTAATCACTGATATGAATAATCAATTTATCATGATGCTATCATCTTGTTTGTTTGTCTTTTGATCTATTTTGCAGGTATTGAACCATTTCAAGGGCTTTTAGAGAAAAGAAAAAGAGATCTAAGGCTGAGGTATATTGTGTTTCATGTCATTTAATTTGATTGTTTAAGGGAAGGATATGTTGCTTTGTATTTTTGTTCTATGCCTATGAATTACAGTGAAAAGGAACAAACAATGTCTGCACTGATTGAGATTTCCTAAAAACAGTCTATCCTCTGGAATAGATGTGTTGATGTTGACAGAGGGAGACCTGCAACTAACAAGGAAATGATGTTTCCTTGATTATAAGCGTGAGGGGAATAACCAAATATGTGGAACAATTAAGGGACTAACACACTGAATGGGGAACAGGGGCAGAGGAGTACGAGGGACTCAAACTTCCTTTGCTCAGAGTATGATGGCAGGGCTAACTTGGTAGCAAATGAAACTGACTCATGGGAAAGGGATCATAGCTACAAAACCAAAAAGATAAATGCAATCGGAAATACTAGGGGAGGTAACTAGACTAGTGATATCCAGGGGATCCAAGGGAGACTCATTGTAGAGTACTCTAAACAAAGGAGACACAATGGTGGAAAGTTGTTGTAATGTGAGATCATATGTGGTGATGCCTAGAGACACCATTTGGGCATTCTTCATAGTTTAAGAAGAACGAAGAAGGGATCGAAGTATGCTCAATATGATACTATCTCATGGATTTTTATCGAGCCCGAGAAGGTAAATGCTCGATGGTGTTTTCATTTTTAGAGAGTCTAAAAATAGGAAAAAGACTCCAATATGGTCTCTTTTTCATATGATAGTCTCCTAAGCCCAAAAAAGGATAAAAGTGTATAAAGGATAGCTCTCCCAACCACAAGGGAAGAGAGACTTCTTTATCATAGGTATTCCAACTAGGCTGGGAAAGGTTAAACCTATACCGATTGGATGGTCATTTAAATACTTTTACGAGCATGAACGAAACCAATATTTCTCAGCGATATTTTCTTGATGAGAGGGCTAGAAAATAGCTTAAACACAACCCATAATGATCTTTTTGTAAGTTACGGTCCCAATGTCCGAAAAAGCATAAAAGGATACAAAGGGGAAATGTTCCTAGCGTAAAGGTTCTAGGGTGGTCCTTTTCTTTAAATTGTCTACGTAGTGCGAAAAAGGAGATAAAGGAGGCCACATAGATTCCCTTTCAAATACTTTAATGAGCGTGAAAGGATGTAAGCAAACTCGACAATCTTTTCATTCTTTTAGGAGTCAAAAAAGAGATTAACAGAAACTCTGTAATGGTCAGTCAAGCAAGGATGAAGTGTTTGATGTATGGAAATAGGTTATGTTGTGAACATGGTTGATAGGAATAACAATGTAACACTGATGGGGCCTCCTTGCGAGACTATGGATGGCGGTAAAATAAGGCTAACTATGCAATATGGATGGAGCGGATGGCTCATGAACATTCCCGTACGTGCGTGGGGTGATTCGCATGATGGAATGCAAATCGAGGTGACTTCCATAAAATCTCTTGAAAAATAATAAGGAGAGCACAAGATGAGGGTCTTGTCAAAAGATAGAGGACGGAAAATTGAACTCGATGGTGCAAATGGAGTGAAACACGGACGCCAGATGACTTTGTGGTGCACAAGAAGAAAAACTAGACCAAATGGAGACCTATAAACAAGGGGGGGGGGGGCACATGACACTTGTCATTTTCACTGTGTAGTGTTGAGATGGAGTGGAGGACCCAAAAACATAACTATTGATTTCTACCGATTAGACTGACGATTTTTCGATCTATGACTTGTCATTAAGAGCTCTCATCAAACCCAGTTTTTTCAGTGGATTAATTTTTTGTTTTTCTCACTCTGGGGGCCTTGGACGAGCCCGAAGGGTTCTTAAGGTAGGGTCACACTTTTTGAGGGAAAATGAGCTAACTAAGTCGCTCTTATCAAGAAGATAGGAGTGGCTAGTTGCACCTATTGGGGAGAAAGGCACAACCCAGGTCGTACCTCTTCGGTGGATTAGAGTGACCCAGTTGCACCTGTTCAAACTTTTTTAGCGACTTGGGTCGCACAAAATGGCCAAACAGGTGCAACCTAGCCTAGAATAATGGTTTTTTGCATAACTGGGTCTGACAGGGACTATGTGTATGTGCAGGATGCCTTGAGATGCATGGCAAGAGAGAGACATTGTGGACCTCCAAGGGGAGGTAAGTGATGATCCGACAGTACAGGATACACTCACTTGATGTGGGTTTTTGAAGTTATTCTATATATCGTTGATGCGTTCAAAAAAAAATTTGTTGGACAAGCTTGTGAGCTACTGGGACCGGGAGGTAGAGTGCTTCATGATCTAAGCTGAACGGTTGGAGATCATCCTTCATGATGTATACATTTTTACAGGCCTCCCAATACTGGGTGTGATTGGTGACATGACGTGGAAGCTCCTAAGGGGGGTATCGATGGATGAACTTTTCTGTAGGCATGGCTATGACTCATCATTTGTGCACAAGTCGTACATACTCATGTGCGACATCGAGAGTATATAGACTCAAGCAGTTGAAGCAATGGTGTTACGCATACTAGGATTGACTGGACTGCACAATATCTTACGTGGTAAGCTCATGATGGTGGAGAGTGTGCTGAGGGGAACCTCCTATGGGTGGGACCTGTTATCTCCCAAAATAAATTTATTTTCAATAAGTTCACTCATACAATTTATTTTTGATGGGATGAATATTTCAAGATGCATTATGAGATCTTATATATGATTAACAAAGTTTGAATAGTTGGTGCTCTTTTTTTCAAGAAAATTTGAAATTTTAGCTTTCGGTGGCTTAGGTGGACTTTTCAACAGTTCATTAGCCACCGAAAAGCCAACTTTCGGGAACTAACAACTTCGGCTCAAAACCACATTAACCACCAAAAGCCTATCGATCACATTTTTTTGGAAAGGGACATTTGGTGGCTTAGTAAAACATACCAATTGTTCATTAGCCACCGAAATCCCTGCTTTCGGTAGTTAAGACTGAAATTTCAGGGCACTCCAAGCCACCGAAAAGTGGCGTTTTACTGTGAAAAGGAATTTGTTTTAAATGGTGATTCTGAGCGAGTGGAGACTCATTTTGCAAAACACTAAGAGTTTTTGGTTCCTAACAGGTCTGAGAACAATAACCTCTCTCATTTTTCCTACAGTTATTGTATATTGGGAGAATCAAATCCAACTTTAAGACCTACTTTTCCGATCTCAAAATTTTCTATTTGACACATGTTTTTGAAATCCAGATCCCGAACAAATTAAAATGAATTCCAAAAAACTGGCAGAGGTTTTTTCTCAAAACAAACCAATATAAAAAAAACATCTTTCATTTTATACACAGGAATCACATATTTGAAGGAACAAATCCATCTGTGAGCCCCCGTTTTCGGCAGTTTGGCCAAAATTTTAGGGCAAAAGATGACCTATCAGTCCTCCAGGAGGCGTTTTCGACCTCATCTATCAGTCCATGAAGATTTTATGCAGATTTTGAAGAGTTCAAATATCAAACCCAGGTCCCAGAGAATCAATCAGCTATTAGGGAAAATACATGAACTAGAGGTCTTAGAAGGAAAATCCAACCCTAACCCGAAAACACATCTTGCATTGGAAACCCTAGCAGAGGCAGCAGCAAGCTTGCAGGATCTGGAGGTAGCCCATGATGCTATTGTTATACAGGTTGAAGAAATTTGAGATTGATTAAGGATAACTCCATGCTCTATAGGATGATAAGAAGTTCAAGGCTGCAAAAGAAAGATTCAAACCCTAGAACACACCTTGCATTGGAAACCCTAGCAAAGGCAGCTATTAGCCTTCAGAATCCAGAGGTAGCCCATGATATTGTTGATATTCCAAATCTTATGCACATTGAAAAAGTAATAGAAGGATAGGAGTAAAGTGTAAAAGTATGATTTAAAGGCTAAATAAAATTTTGCAAAAAATAGAGTTTTCGGTGGCTTAGGCGAACGCAACAGCTATTCATTAGCCACTGAAAGCGGAGCTTTCAGCAGCTAATAGACCCAAGATTCTTCTTCCTTAACCAGCGAAAGCATAAAAGGGTGCAAAAATATGTTTTGGGCACGTAGAACCATTTTTGCGAGTGAAACTACCTCAAGGATGAAATATAAAGCTGAAATTTGTTGGAAAACATTATTGGGAGAGGCCTGTTCTAGTTTTGAGGATACAACCATGGAGAAAAGGGTCACAATCCCTACCTATTTTTTACCAATAGTGGCTTATCTATCATATGACAGGTTAAATCTATACTTCAATGCTCACTTTAGTCATCAAAAAGTTCAATGAGTAAACAAGAGTTAGCATTAGATAAACTAGTAGTTAAATTAGGGTTTCTGACCTAATTTTGCAAAAACATTAATTTTATCTATTTTTAGTAAAACAGGTCCAATTTTTCAGGATATGGATATTTTTCTAAAGGCTATAAAGCCTAATACTTATTTTGAAGAAAGGGTTTGACTTCAGGTACTTGTATTCCATTACTATTGTCAAGCTTCTCATATTGCTCATGACCTAATATAAGCTCTTTTGCTATCATATGTTCAGCTTCCATTTCTTGTCTATTCTGTGCTTATGCTTGAATGTGTTATTCAAGTTTATTCAGGTTAATTCATGTCTGATAGTTTTCATCCTATTGGCATATTGATGATTTGAATTATAATTAATTTCCTTGTTATGATTAGCCATTTATATATATCTGTTTTATGTATGAATCTGCCAGCATGATAAGTTCTCAATCTCTGCACCATATTATCAAACCTCTGAATAGTGGTACTTAGAAGCCTTATCCCTGATTGAGTTTCATGCATGTCTTGAGAGTGTGAGGTCCTGTAGGTAACCTGACTTGATCCACTTAGAAAACTATAAAAACATTTAAGTTACCAGGCATCCTCAAGCTGCAACCTAGAGGAGTTTCCTGGAGTGGTAACAAATTGGCACCGTTGTCGTGGAGAGGAGATTGAATCTCATCTTCCTTGGGAGATGACATAGATCTTACTTTGATGATAGACAAAGTCTATACACTATTTTGGTTGTAATCATCTATCTGGCGACTCCATTGGAATAAGGTGGATTCAACAAGACCAAGTACTAGAGAGAACAATAAAGGGCCACCAGTAACACCTGTTTCAGATCCAGAAGAGATCCTAAGAAGAGCTAGGGCTTCACTAAGGCAGACCTCCAAAGTTACAAAGGAAGCTACATCAGGTATTTCAAGATATATTTCTGCTATTATTTCTTCTGCTGAAACATTATCTTAATAATTTATAAATACATCATAAAATTAAGGACTTTTCAAGCACTATTGCTTGTGAAGATCTCATCCCTAGCGACTCCATGAAGGACGAACTAAGTGGAGACTCCAAAATATTAAGATGTCAAAAGCATTTGCTGCTCTGTTGGCACAGAGGTTTGCACCTCTTGACTTCTGTTTAGTTCCTGGTTTCCCACATCCAGTACCTGATATGTCTGAATGGGGACATTTTCTATCGGTCTTCAAAGAGGAGGAAGAAGAAAATCCTGCAGAACACCTCCTCAAGTTTCACGAATCCATGGATCTATTAGATCAACAGCATGAATTTGTTCATGTATTCATTATATGGTGATGCATGTCAATGGTAATTTTCTTTACCTCCTTCCAGTATTTCATCATTGAAGGATTTTCACAAAGCATTCACTAAGCATTGTAAAAGGTACTATTCAGATGAGTTTGCATTTGATAATTGTTGTGAAGAATATAAGTTGCATTCTCAGTATGAAAAGTTAAATAGAGAAGAATATTTTGAGTTTTGTAAGGATTTGTCCACTTCTGGAATTTATTTTAGTTCTACTTTTCATCAAAGAGATGATCAGAGACATATGCATGTTGTGGTTAATGATAGCTATCAAGAGTATGCTGCAATAGGGGACACCTCTCATTGTGATCGAGATATTAATGATATTCAGAATGTTAACCATAATATAGATGCTTTTTACTTTGTACCAAATTCATTTGCTGACTTAGGGTGTCAAGAATATCAATTTGTCCCCTTTGAAAACCCAAAAGATAATGAGCAGATTGAAGGAACAACATGTAACAAATTTGGGTCTGCATCAAATACTAAAGGAAGCACTTAGTTTTCTAATTTGCAGACAAACAAAGAGTGCAACAGATATGAGGAGGAATATGTTGACCTGGAAAGTCCAGAACAGTAGGGCATAACTCATCCTTCCCAGTGAGAGGTTGATCAATCTATAGTTAACATGGAGATCACTAAAAGAAGCTAGCAGCAGCATTTCATTCAATTGGACCAGCAGCATAGAGAGGTATTCCTTTATGGTTTTTATGACCCTGTTGCTAACTATCTGGAACTTATAAGGAGAGTAGATATCAATATATTTTTTTCGGATGATAGTTGTTTCCATCACCCTTTGAAACTACATTGCTGCATGCTAGGGTTTCATTTATTTTTCGGGTCAAGATCAAGGATAAGTTCAGCAAAGCAGCTTCTGACATGGCTTCATTGGAAGCATGATGTCACTTGATAAGAAGACTCTACTTATTAGAATTAGGAGTAGGAATAGATAGAAAAATACGCTCTTAATATGAGCAGCTAGGTCATTTTTAGTTGTTTTCATGAATAAATCAAAGGGGGCTACAAGCAGGTTGCAGCGGATCAGTTATAAAAGACAAATGACTCCATGCCAAATGGAACACTAGAAGATAGCTTTAATTATTGTTTTTCAGGAAAGGAATTTTGGACTGGGTTTCTTGGGACCTCACAAGGATTTTCCCATCCCCGAGTAGGAGCCAGATGTTATGTCCCAAAATAAATTTATTTTCGATAAGTTCACTCATACAATTTATTTTTGATAGGATGAAGATTTCAAGATGCATTATGAGATTTTATATGTGATTAAAAAAGCTTGATTAGCTGGTTCTCTTTCAAGAAAATTAGAAATTTTAGCTTTTGGTGGCTTAGGCGGACTGTGCAATAGTTCATTAGCCACCAAAAAGCCAGCTTTCAGCAACTAATAGCTTCAGCTCAGGACCACGTTAACCACTAAAAGCCTGTTGATCACATTTTTTTGAAAAGGGACTTTCAGTGGCTTAGGAGAATGTACCAATGGTTCATAAGCCACTGAAATCCCTGCTTTCAGCAGCTAAGACCAAAATTTCAGGGCGCTCCAAGCCACCAAAAGTGGTGTTTTACTATGAAAAGGAATTTCTTTAAATGGCGATTATGAGCGACTAGAGAATCATTTTACAAAAATATTGGATTTTTTTGTTTATAACAGGTCATAGAATAATAACCTCTCTCAAGTTTCCTACAGGTGTTTCATATTAGGAGAATCAAATCCATCTCTGAGACCTCATTTTCGGATCTCAGAATTTCCTGTTTGACACGTTTCTTTGAAATCCAGATATCGGGAAAATTAAAACGAATTCCAAAAAACTAAGAGAGGTTTTTTCTCAGAAAAAAACAATATACAAAAACATCTTTCAGTTTATACACAAGTGTCACATATTTGAAGGACCAAATCCATCTCTGAGCCCCAGTTTTCAGCAGTTTGGCCAAATTTTTAGGGCAAAAGATGACCTGCCAATCCTCCAGGTGGCATTTTCGACCTCATCTATCAGTCCATGATGATTTTCTGTAGATTTTGAAGAGTTCAAACATCAAACCTAGGTCCCAGAGAATCAATCGGATATTAGGGAAAATACATGAACTAGAGGTCTTAGAAGTAAAATCCAAACCCTAACCCCAAAACACATCTTGCATTGGAAACCCTAGCAGAGGCAGTAGCAAGCTTCCAGGATCTGGAGGTAGCCCATGATGCTATTGTTATAGAGGCTGAATAAATTTGAGATTGATTAAGGATAACTCCATGCTCTATAGGATGATAAGAATTTCAAGGCTGCAGAAGAAAGATTCAAACCCTAGAACACACCTTGCATTGAAAACCCTAGCAGAGGCAGCTATTAGCCTTCAGAATCCAGAGGTAGCCCATGATATTGCTGATATTCCAAATCTTATGCACGTTGAAAAAGTAATAGAAGGATAGGAGTAAAGTGTAAAAGTATGATTTAAAGGCTAAATAAAATTTTGCAAAAAACAGAGTTTTCGGTGGCTTAGGCGAACGCAGCAGCTATTCATTAGCCACCGAAAGCAAAGCTTTCAGCAGCTAATAGACCCAAGATTCTGCTTCCTTAACCAGCGAAAGCATAAAAGGGTGCAAAATTATGTTTTGGGCACGTAGAACCATTTTGGTGAGTGAAACTACCTCAAGGATGAAATATAAAGCTGAAATTTGTTGGAAAACATTATTGGGAGAGGCATGTTCTAGTTTTGAGGATACAACCATGGAGAAAAGGGTCACAATCCCTACCTATTTTTTACCAGTAGTGGCTTATCTATCATATGACAGGTTAAATCTATACTTCAGTGCTCACTGTAGTCATCAAAAAGTTCAATGAGTAAACAAGAGTTAGCATTAGATAGACTAGCAGTTAAATTAGGGTTTCTGACCTAATTTTGCAAAAACATTAATTTTATCTATTTTTATTAAAACAGATCCAATTTTTTAGGATCTGGATATTTTTCTAAATGATGTAAAGCCTAAGACTATTTTGAAGAAAGGGTTTGACTTCAGGTACTTGTATTCCATTACTATTGTCAAGCTTCTCATATTGCTCATGACCTAATATAAGCTCTTTTGCTATCATATGTTCAGCTTCCATTTCTTGTCTATTCTGTGCTTATGCTTGAATGTGTTATTCAGGTTTATTCAGGTTAATTGATGTCTGATAGTTGTCATCCTATTGGAATATTGATGATTTGAATTATAATTACTTTCCTTGTTATGATTAGCCATTTATATATATTTGTTTTATGTATGAATCTGCCAGCATGATAAGTTCTCAATCTCTGCACTATATTATCAAACCTCTGAACAGTGGTAGTTAGAAGCCTTATCCCTAATTTAGTTTCATGCACGTCTTGAGAGTGTGAGGTCCTATAGGTAACCTGACTTGATCCACTTAGAAAACTATAAAAACATTTAAGTTACCAGGAATCCTCGAGCTACAACCTAGAGGAGTTTCCTGGAGTGGTAACAAATTGGCACCGTTGTCATGGAGAGGAGATTGAAGCTCAGCTTCCTTGGGAGATGACATAGATCTTACTTTGATGATAGACAAAGTCTAGACACTATTTTGGTTGTAATCATCTATCTGGCGACTCCATTGGAATAAGGTGGATTCAAGAAGACCAAGTACTAGAGAGAACAATAAAGTGCCACCAGTAACACCTGTTTTAGATCCAGAAGAGATCCTAAGAAGAGCTAGGGCTTCACTAAGGCAGACCTCCAAAGTTACAAAGGAAGCTACATCAGGTATTTCAAGATATATTTCTGCTATTATTTCTTCTGCTGAAACATTATCTTAATAATTTATAAATACATCAGAAAATTTTAGGCTTGAGGACTCTTCAAGCACTGTTGCTTGTGAAGATCTCATCCCTGGCGACTCCATGAAGGACGAACTAAGTGGAGACTCCAAAATATTAAGATGTCAAAAGAATTTGCTGATCTGTTGGCTCAGAGGTTTGCACCTCTTGACTTCTCTTTAGTTCCTGGTTTCCCACATCCAATACCTGATATGTCTGAATGGGGACATTTTCTATCGGTCTTCAAAGAGGAGGAAGAAGAAAATCCTGCAGAACACCTCCACAAGTTTCACGAATGCATGGATCTATTAGATCAATAGCATGAATATTTTCATGTATTCATTATATGGTGATGCATGTCAGTGGTATTTTTCTTTACCTCCTTCCAGTATTTCATCATTGAAGGATTTTCACAAAGCATTCACTAAGCATTGTAAAAGGTACTATTCAAATGAGTTCGCATTTGATAATTGTTGTGAAGAATATAAGTTGCATTCTGAGGATGAAAAGTTAAATAGAGAAGAATATTTTGAGTTTTGTGAGGATTTGTCCACTTCTGGAATCTATTTTAGTTCTACTTTTCAGCAAATAGATGATCAGAGACATATGCATGTTGTGGTTAATGATAGCTATCAAGAGTATGCTGCAATAGGGGACACCTCTCATTGTGATCGAGATATTAATGATCTTCAGAATGTTAACCATAATATAGATGCTTTTTACTTTGTACCAAATGCATTTGCTGACTTAAGCTGGCAAGAATATCAGTTTGACCCCTTTGAAAACCTGAAAGATAATGAGCAGATTGAAGGAACAACATGTAACAAATTTGGGTCTAAGACCGAAATTTTAGGGCGCTCCAAGCCACCGAAAGTGGTGTTTTACTGTGAAAAGGAATTTTTTTAAACGGCGATTATGAGCGACTGGAGAATCATTTTGCAAAAATCTTGGATTTTTTTGTTTATAACAGGTCATAGAATAATAACCTCTCTCAGTTTTCCTACATCTATTTCATATTGGGAGAATCGAATCCATCTCTGAGACCTCATTTTCGGATCTCATAATTTCTTGTTTGACACATTTTTTTGAAATCTAGATATCGGGGAAATTAAAAAGAATTCCAAAAAAATGAGAGAGGTTTTTTCTCAGAAAAAAAAAATATATATATACAAAAACATCTTTCGGTTTATACACAAGTGTCACATATTTGAAGGAACAAATCCATCTCTGAGCCCTAGTTTTCAGCAGTTTGGCCAAAATTTTAGGGCAAAAGATGACCTATCAGTCCTCCAAGTGGCATTTTCGACCTCATCTATCAGTCCATGATGATTTTCTGCAGATTTTGAAGAGTTCAAAGATCAAACATAGGTCCCAGAGAATCAATCGGCTATTAGGGAAAATACATGAACTAGAGGTCTTAGAAGCAAAATCCAAACCCTAACCCCAAAACACATCTTGCATTGGAAACCCTAGCAGAGGCAGCAGCAAGCTTGCAGGATCTATAGGTAGCCCATGATGCTATTGTTATACAGGTTGAAGAAATTTGAGATTCATTAAGGATAACTCCATGCTCTATAGGATGATAAAAAGTTCAAGGCTGCAGAAGAAATATTCAAACCCTAGAACACACCTTGCTTTGGAAACCCTAGCAAAGGCAGCTCTTAGCCTTCAGAATCCAGAGGTAGCCCATGATATTGCTGATATTCCAAATCTTATGCACGTTGAAAAAGTAATAGAAGGATAGGAGTAAAGTGTAAAAGTATTAAATAAAATTTTGCGGAAAACAGAGTTTTCGGAGGTTTAGGCGAACGCAGCAGTTGTTCATTAGCCACCGAAAGCAGAGCTTTCAGCAGCTAACAGACCCAAGATTCTGCTTTCTTAACCAGTGAAAGCAAAAAAGGGTGCAAAAATATGTTTTGGGCACGTAGAACCATTTTGGCGAGTGAAACTACCCCAAGGATGAAATATAAAGCTGAAATTTGTTGGAAAACATTATTGGGAGAGGCCTGTTCTAGTTTTGAGGATACAACCATGGAGAAAAGGGTCACAATCCCTACCTATTTTTTACCAATAGTGGCTTATCTATCATATGACAGGTTAAATCTATACTTCAGTGCTCACTGTAGTCATCAAAAAGTTCAATGAGTAAACAAGAGTTAGCATTAGATAGACTAGTAGTTAAATTAGGGTTTCTGACCTAATTTTGCAAAAACATTAATTTTATCTATTTTTAGTAAAACAGGTCCAATTTTTCAGGATCTGGATATTTTTCTAAAGGCTATAAAGCCTAAGAATTATTTTGAAGAAAGGGTTCAACTTCGGGTACTTGTATTCCATTACTATTGTCAAGCTTCTCATATTGCTCATGACCTAATATAAGCTCTTTTGCTATCATATGTTCAGCTTCCATTTCTTGTCTATTATGTGCTTATGCTTGAATGTGTTATTCAGGTTTATTCAGGTTAATTGATGTCTGATAGTTGTCATCCTATTGGCATATTGATGATTTGAATTATAATTACTTTCCTTGTTATGATTAGCCATTTATATATATCTGTTTTATGTATGAATCTGCCAGCATGATAAGTTCTCAATCTCTGCACCATATTATCAAACCTCTGAACAGTGGTACTTAGAAGCCTTATCCCTGATTGAGTTTCATGCACTTCTTGAGAGTGTGAGGTCCTGTAGGTAACCTGACTTGATCCACTTAGAAAACTATAAAAACATTTAATTTACCATGCATCCTCGAGCTGCAACCTAGAGGAGTTTCCTGGAGTGGTAACAAATTGGCACCGTTGTCGTGGAGAGGAGATTGAAGCTCAGCTTCCTTGGGAGATGACATAGATCTTACTTTGATGATAGACAAAGTCTATACATTATTTTGGTTGTAATCATCTATCTGGCGACTCCATTGGAATAAGGTGGCTTCAAGAAGACCAAGTACTAGAGAGAACAATAAAGGGCCACCAGTAACACCTGTTTCAGATCCAGAAGAGATCCTAAGAAGAGCTAGGGCTTCACTAAGGCAGACCTCCAAAGTTACAAAGGAAGCTACATTAGGTATTTCAAGATATATTTCTGCTATTATTTCTTCTGCTGAAACATTATCTTAATAATTTATAAATACATCAAAAAAGTTTAGGGTTGAGGACTCTTCAAGCACTGTTGCTTGTGAAGATCTCATCCCTGGCGACTCCATGAAGGATGAACTAAGTGGAGACTCCAAAATATTAAGATGTCAAAAGCATTTGCTACTCTGTTGGCTCAGAGGTTTTCACCCCTTGACTTCTCTTTAGTTCCTGGTTTCCCACATCCAGTACCTGATATGTCTGAATGGGGACATTTTCTATCAGTCTTCAAAGAGGAGGAAGAAGAAAATCCTGCAAAACACCTCCTCAAGTTTCATGAATCCATGTATCTATTAGATCAACAGCCTGAATATGTTCATGTATTCATTATATGGTGATGCATGTCAGTGGTATTTTTCTTTACCTCCTTCCAGTATTTCATCATTGAAGGATTTTCACAAAGCATTCACTAAGCATTGTAAAAGGTACTATTCAGATGAGTTTGCATTTGATAATTGTTGTGAAGAATATAAGTTGCATTCTGAGGATGAAAAGTTAAATAGAGAAGAATATTTTGAGTTTTGTGAGGATTTGTCCACTTCTGGAATTTATTTTAGTTCTACTTTTCAGCAAAGAGATGATCAGAGACATATGCATGTTGTGGTTAATGATAGCTATCAAGAGTATGCTGCAATAGGGGACACCTCTCATTGTGATCAGGATATTAATGATCTTCAAAATGTTAACCATAATATAGATGCTTTTTACTTTGTACCAAATGCATTTGCTGACTTAGGGTGTCAAGAATATCAATTTGTCCCCTTTGAAAACCTGAAAGATAATGAGCATATTGAAGGAACAACATGTAACAAATTTGGGTCTGCATCAAATACTAAAGGAAGCCCTCAGTTTTCTAATTTGCAGACAAACGAAGAGTGCAACAGATATGAGGAGGAATATGATGACCTGGAAATTCCAGAACAGCAGGGCATAACTCATCCTTCCCAGTGAGAGGTTGAGCAATCTATAGTTAACGTGGAGATCACTGAAAGAAGCCAGCAGCAGCATTTCATTCAATTGGACTGGGAGCATAGAGAGGTATTCCTTTATGGTTTTTATGACCCTGTTGCTAATTATCTGGAACTTATAAGGAGAGTAGATATCAATATATTTTTTTCGGATGATAGTTGTTTCCGTCACCCTTTGAAACTACATTGCTGCATGCTAGGGTTTCATTTATTTTTTGGGTCAAGATCAAGGATAAGTTAAGCAAAGCAGCTTCTGACATGGCTTCATTGGAAGCATGATGTCACTTGATAAGAAGACTCTACTTATTAGAATTAGGAGTAGGAATAGATAGAAAAATAAGCTCTTAATCTGAGCAGCTAGGTCATTTTTAGTTGTTTTCATGAATAAAGCAAAGCGGGCTACAAGCAGGTTGCAGCGGATCAGTTATAAAAGACAAATGACTCCATGCCAAATGGAACACTAGAAGATAGCTTTAATTATTCATTTTCAGGAAAGGCATTTTGGACTGGGTTTCTTGGGACCTCACAGGGAGGTTCCCATCCCCGAGTAGGAGCCAGATGTTATGTCCCAAAATAAATTCATTTTCGATAAGTTCACTCATACAATTTATTTTTGATAGGATGAAGATTTCAAGATGAATTATGAGATTTTATATGTGATTAAAAAAGTTTGAATAGATGGTTCTCTTTCAAGAAAATTAGAAATTTTAGCTTTTGGTGGCTTAGGCGGACTGTGCAATAGTTCATTATCCACCAAAAAGCCAGCGTTCAGCAACTAGTAGCTTCAGCTCAGGACCACGTTAACCACTGAAAGCCTATTGATCACATTTTTTTGAAAAGGGACTTTCAGTGGCCTAGGAGAATGTACCAATGGTTCATTAGCCACTGAAATCACTGCTTTCAGCAGCTAAGACCAAAATTTTAGGGCGCTCCAAGCCACAGAAAGTGGTGTTTTTCTGTGAAAAGGAATTTTTTTAAATGGCGATTATGAGCGACTGGAGAATCATTTTGCAAAAATCTTGGATTTTTTTGTTTATAACAGGTCATAGAATAATAACCTCTCTCAGTTTTCCTACATCTATTTCATATTGGGAGAATCGAATCCATCTCTGAGACCTCATTTTCGGATCTCATAATTTCTTGTTTGACACATTTTTTTGAAATCCAGATATCGGGGAAATTAAAAAGAATTCCAAAAAAAATGAGAGAGGTTTTTTCTCAGAAAAAAACAATATACAAAAACATCTTTCGGTTTATACACAAGTGTCACATATTTGAAGGAACAAATCCATCTCTGAGCCCTAGTTTTCAGCAGTTTGGCCAAAATTTTAGGGCAAAAGATGACCTATCAGTCCTCCAAGTGGCATTTTCGACCTCATCTATCAGTCCATGATGATTTTCTGCAGATTTTGAAGAGTTCAAAGATCAGACATAGGTCCCAGAGAATCAATCGGCTATTAGGGAAAATACATGAACTAGAGGTCTTAGAAGCAAAATCCAAACCCTAACCCCAAAACACATCTTGCATTGGAAACCCTAGCAGAGGCAGCAGCAAGCTTGCAGGATCTAGAGGTAGCCCATGATACTATTGTTATACAGGTTGAAGAAATTTGATATTGATTAAGGATAACTCCATGCTCTATAGGATGATAAGAAATTCAAGGCTGCAGAAGAAATATTCAAACCCTAGAACACACCTTGCATTGGAAACCCTAGCACAGGCAGCTCTTAGCCTTCAGAATCCAGAGGTAGCCCATGATATTGCTAATATTCCAAATCTTATGCACGTTGAAAAAGTAATAGAAGGATAGGAGTAAAGTGTAGAAGTATTAAATAAAATTTTGCGGAAAACAGAGTTTTCGGTGGTTTAGGCGAACGCAGCAGTTGTTCATTAGCCACCGAAAGCAGAGCTTTCACCAGCTAACAGACCCAAGATTCTGCTTCCTTAACCAGTTGTTGGCAGCCAGCAACAACCTCTTCATTTCTTGATAAAATGAAGAGAGATCAGCTCTTATATGATTTATCAAATTAAAATTATAAAAGAGCACCTTCAGAATCTTTGATTCTGAAGGTGTTCTCAATCAAAGAGAAAGTGATTTAATGATCTCAGAGCTGAAAGAAATTTAGTTATAAAACTTGGCTTTTAATTGTCAGATAAGTTTCATTCATTTTGTTATATTATTGAAATCATCATAAGTGAATTGATGTGACTTAAAAGATTTATGCCAAGAGAACTTTCATAAAACACATTATATGTCAAGTAGGGTATTATTAGTCCTTAGACTAAGAGAATTTCAAAAATTAACCTTATATAATACCCTATTATGAACATTGTA
>LPNX011067439.1:0-11125 GCA_001517045.1 Pseudotsuga menziesii
GCCTCGTGCTGTTATTATTACGTTGGGAAATAATTTGTACAGGATATCAGAGGTACCACCTCCTACCGCTATCTCTTTGGTTGCTGTAAAACAATGCAGTAAGCTCATTTCCAAAACCGAGAAGTTTGTTTTCTTGATGATCTGCCCTTAGAGAAAGAAGAAGATCATGGCCACAACCTCTAGACAGGGCCCCTCCACATGACAAAAAAAATGGACAAGGTCATGGAAAAGTATCAGGACATATTCACCTCACCCACCGAGGTGCCTCTCCACTGTCAAGTCAAGCACCTCATCGATCTGACCCCAGGTGCTCCACTGCCCAATGTACCGATCTATCGACGCTCTGTTCTAGAGAATGATGAAATCCAGAGGCAAATTCAGGAGCTGCTGCAGAAGGGTCACATCTAGCCAAGTTCCTCGCCCTGTGGGAGCCCGATCGTGTTGGTACAAAATAAGGATGGGACTTGGAGACTCTGTATTGACTATCAGGCACTGAACAAGATCACAATACGGAATAGGCACCCGATCCCATGAATTGATGACCTCCTGGACCAGCTTAAAGGGGTGAAATATTTTAGCAAGATTGACTTAAATTCCAGGTATCACGAGGTACCGATCGAACCGACCGATGTGTGGAAGACTGCCTTCAAAGCCAAGGAGAGCCTTTTCGAATGGTTGGTCATGCCTTTCGGGTTGACAAATGCTCCTGCAACCTTCATGAGACTGATGGATGACATCTTGCCACCATTCACCAACTCATTTGTAGTAGTGTACTTGGATGACATCCTAATCTTTAGTCAAACTTGGGAAGAGCACCTCCACCACATCCGACAGGTCCTCCAAACATTGTGGCAACACAAGTTGTGTGCCAATTTGTACAAGTGCACTTTTGGTATGACCCAACTTCAGTATCTATGATACATTATTGATGAGTGTGGGGTACATGTGGATCCAACCAAGATCCAAGTCATTCGGGATTGGCCAGCCCCAACTACTCTAANCTAACTTCAGTATCTATGATACATTATTGATGAGTGTGGGGTACATGTGGATCCAACCAAGATCCAAGTCATTCGGGATTGGCCAGCCCCAACTACTCTAATAGAGCTTCGCAGCTTTCTGGGCCTTGCTAATTTCTACCATAGGTTCGTGTTGGGATTCTCTCATATCACTTGGCCCTTGAGTCAAGTCACCAAGGGAGGAGCGAAAGCAAAATTCTTTTGGTCAAAAACTCAGCAGAATGAATTTGCAAAATTGAGACATCGCCTCTACTGTGCCCCAGTGCTCACATTACCAGACTTGCAACAACCATTTAAGATCGAGACAGATGCCTCTGACTATGATATTGTGGCAGTCCTTACTCAACAAGGGCATCTAGTGGCATATCACAGTGAGACACTATTCGACACAGTCCACAAATATCCCACTTATGACAAAGAGACGTATTCCATTGTACATGATTGCCGACAATGGAAGCATTACATTTTAGGGAAGGAAACGATCATCCACACAGACCACCGACCCCTGCAGTTCATGCAGACACAAGGGAAGTTACAGAATGATCGCCATCAGAAGTGGTCCACATATCTACAACAGTTTCATTTGAACATCAAGTACAGGAAGGGAAGCACCAATAATGTTGCAGACTGCCTCAGCCGACCACCAACCGTGGTGGTAACCACCGTGCTCAACTCTTCTGGGCACAAGACTTTTGATTGGTCGCTTCTCTACAAGAGCGATCCAGAATTCAGCCACACATATCAGATGCTCTTGGAGGGAAACCAAGCTCCAAAATTTCACCTCCAGGATGTACTACTATGTCACATGGGACACTTTTGTGTTCCTTCAAGCAAGCGTGCAAATATGATTTGGGAAGCGCACTACAGTCGGGTCGCTGGGCATTTTGGGATCAAGAAAACAGTGGCAGTACTGCAGAAGTATTTCTATTGGCCAAACCTTCGACAGGACATCGGGAAGTACATCTGATCCTGCACTGCCTGCGCCATTACCAAACTATCCAACAAGAAGTAAGGCCTCTATATTTCATTGCCTACCCCTAGTCAACCTTGGGAATCCATCTCCATGGATTACATGTTGGGCCTTCTTTCTACTAAGCACGGCAACGATTGTGTGTTTGTGGTCGTTGACAGATTCTCAAGGATGGCCATAATGGCGGCCTGCAAGAAGAATGTCACAGCAGAAGCCACTGCTAAACTCTTCTTTGAAAGANGCAACGACTGTGTGTTTGTGGTCGTTGACAGATTCTCAAGGATGGCCATAATGGCGGCCTGCAAGAAGAATGTCACAGCAGAAGCCACTGCTAAACTCTTCTTTGAAAGAGTGTGGGTACACTTTGGGATCCCACAGTCTATAATCTTAGACCAAGAGAATAGGTTCCTTAGTACATTTTGGTCTAGCCTATGGTCAATGCTAGACACCAAGTTCACAAATTCCACAACTTTCCATCCCCAGAATGATGGACAGACAGAGGTCGTCAACAGGATGATCGTACACATTTTGCGCATGTACAACTCAAAGCATCCACACACATGGGATGAGAGCCTCCCCTATGTACAACACAGCTATAATCGGGCCCTCCACAGCTCAACCAACCACAGCCCCTTTCAGGTGGGCTTGGGATTCTAGCCATTATGTCCCATTGACGTAGCCATGCCATTTGCAACTACTTAGGTTGATTCAGATCACATCTAGTCTGAAGTTTCCAAGGTAAACAAATTCATTGAGCGCATTCAGCACATTCACCAACAGGTTCATGACATATTGGATAGATCCAATGCTAAGTACAAGCAGCGAAATGATCAACATCGGGTGTAGCACAACTTCCAGGTGGGCGACAAAGTGTGGCTACATTTGCAGAAGGAGCGCCTCGCTGGACCCCACTGCAAGATTTGCCCACTCCGATATGGGCCATACACCTTCACCAAGGATATTGAGGACAATGCCTTTAAGCTCAGTATTCCACCATTCCTTTCTCTGCACCCAGTGTTCAATGTGGACCTCCTTCGACCCTACTTTCCACCTCTATTGGACACATCAGACGTGGCAGAACAACTCACACCAACAGAGTTAAACCTCGACTGCATGGAACAAGCCACAACGTATCATATTATGGACACACAGATCAAGAAAACCCACCAGCAGAAGATCCAGCCATATCGAGTTGTCAAAGCAGGCCAACTCCTTCACCAAGGAAAGTGGCTCACCAAGGACCAAGTTCAACAGAAGTTTCCTCATCTCATGGAGGAACTCAATGCAATGGGGACCATTGCTTCCAAAGGGGGGAGGAATGATCTAGGAGGATATCGGTGGCCACCCACCTATTCCTCTTGGACCCCCACCATTATTTCTTTTCGTTTTTCAGTTTCCTTAATTGTAGCACAATTTACTATTTTTTGCAGTTTTCGGGTCCTAAACTTTCGGAGTTGTTTTGAGGCCCTAAACGAAATTTTTTCAGCATCGAATGGTCAAGAAAATATGAGTCTGTTCCAAACTCAATATTTGTTGTTTATGGATGTAGTCCTTAAACAGATCTTTCTAACTATGTATCATGCATGCCAAACGGAGGTAGTAGGCTAAAGTTACGACCCTGGGAAATTGTTGTACCAAGTTACCCAACAGGGCCCACATTCTGGACTTTCACCTCCTAGGGTTAGGTTTTTGGATGTGTAGGGTTTCCATTGTTTCTCAATAATATATAGGCCTTAGAGTGTCATTGTAACATAGAGTTCAGAGGCATGTAGCTGCCACATTTCTTCTTAGAGATAAGCTACCAGCACTGTAGCTAGTTTATTTCCATTCTATATGTAAACAAGTTTCAGTTATTGATTAATGAAATAAAGTGTTATTTTTGTTGCATATTTGTTTCTATGGTTATTTGTGTATTCTGTTGTGTTCCTGCATAAATCTAGATCAGCTGAGTACCTCGTGTTGGATGATGTGGGATGCCTTAATTCCCTCCTTCCGGCGGATTCCATCCCATCGACTTCGGATCATTTATTCTGGGATCGGAGTATAGAGTCATTGGAGTGCCTTGAGACTTACAGTCATCAGTGGTAGGTTCTCTCGCCATCGACAGTTTTGGGAAGACATCAATGCCCCCGAATCGATGGATTCTTCCAAGTGTTCAACCTCAACACATCTATTCACACTTGTTAGATTATACTCTAGTACCTTGATTCCCATTTTCATTATCGGTGGGTGATCTCACGTCTGTTAACGGTATACATCAATGAATGATAATTAGACGATGGACTACTATGTTCAACCTCGGCACCTTTATTTGCATAGTAGGACATGTGCTCATAGCGGTTTGTGTAGAAGACTTTCTAGATTGGTGGCATTCCACATATGCTACCTCCTTGATCGTGCTAGTGTTCATGAGATTTCAACTCTCATGATTTGATTCTAGTGCATGTTAGATATCTTCGGCCATTATGAAGATCTTGATCCATTGTATATCTTTATCTTTTATGGAGATATTGATCCATTATGTATCTTCATCATGAGGATTATGGTCTATTATATATTGTACGTGGCGATGACCACAAATGTCACATTTTGTATATCATGCCTATTCATGGCCATTGTACTCTTATGTATCCAGGACTGCTATATGTATTTGCAGTCATATGCAGAGATTGATTATTGTACTATAATGATGGATGGTTGGTTCTTCCACCTGGTTCTTCATCACTCCACTTCTAGGAGGTATTTTATAATGTATTCCGGCCATCATGTTACCCCTCTGACCTCACATTAGGGGGCATCTGTTATATCTGATTTTACCACACATGGTTGATCACATGTTTATGGCCTTCCATGTCCCTTTGTAGACTCTTTGGATCCCATGGACCAATGTTGTACCTTTGATGTTTCCAAGTTCATCCCTAAAAATGCCTATTTATTGCT
Organism: Pseudotsuga menziesii; assembly: GCA_001517045.1. Lineage (NCBI taxonomy): Eukaryota > Viridiplantae > Streptophyta > Pinopsida > Pinales > Pinaceae > Pseudotsuga > Pseudotsuga menziesii. The sequence goes on from LPNX011067439.1 coordinate 4,930, forward strand.
GTACGTGACTTTTAATCCCATACTTGTGTGTATACGCGGATATTGACCTCAAACCCGCGTACATCGGGATGAGTCCAAAAGTCCAAATATTTTTGGNAAAACGCCTATTTATTGCTGTACGTGACTTTTAATCCCATACTTGTGTGTATACGCGGATATTGACCTCAAACCCGCGTACATCGGGATGAGTCCAAAAGTCCAAATATTTTTGGAGTTTTCCTTGATGTGTGTCCGAACCACTTGTCTCTTGTACTTCCATATGCCTTGAGATCACTTGGATTTGACCCTCCATTACCCCTTTGGAGTACTATATAAGGAACCCCTTGGATACATTGAAGGAGGAGGAATTGAAGAGCAAGGAAACTATAGTCCATTGTTGCCATAGCTTGCTTATACTTGAATCTGCATCTATTTGTCCCTTTGAAGCACTTTTTGTTCTTCCCAAGCTTTCCTTTGCTTGTGAGCTTCCTATCGAGAGATGGAGGATTGAGGTGGTGGAGGCCCAGGTGGAGGACTCAGTTTCTTTGGTTTGCAGACGTGCCAACAAAGGTTGTCACTTGTGTAATCTATGATTTGATTAGTAGAAATATCTTTTCCTGTCCAATGATGTGCATTTAAATGAATATTGAATCCATGGATGTGTTTAATTGCTTATACATTTTTTATTATATATGCTAGAGTAGCTCTAACACCATATTATATAGCATGCTTGTCTTGTTTGTTGTTACTGAGAGCAAATTGATAACACAAGCGGGATTGGAAAAAGCTCAACGGGGATCTACTTCAACTATCCGGAATAACGTATGATTCANTTTCTTGTTTGTTGTTACTGAGAGCAAATTGATAACACAAGCGGGATTGGAAAAAGCTCAACGGGGATCTACTTCAACTATCCGGAATAACGTATGATTCAAGATCCTTTAGTGTTAGATGTTTGGTTTATCTTGCATATTGGGAAGGGATTGATTTCTGTGGTTTATCTATTTGTTGTGGTACACTCCAAGTCATAGGAAGTTTCTCTCCATAACAGAATTGGTGACCATACTGGGGACGTTCCTTATTTTTGTTTGGAGTTGGGGGAACAATGTGCTTGATATTGTTGACTTGCTCCTAGTTTATCCCCATCTCTGTGTCACATTTTATAGCAGGTTCATACATTGACAGTCCGCCTGAGTGGTTTGACCCTTTGCCTGCTTTTTACCACTTTCATCTCTATAAACGCAGGTTTTTTGCTAAAATTTGCGTACATAAGCGGGTTTTTGGCCAAAAGTCACGTATACATGCAGGTTTTTGGCCAAAATCCACGTATACATGCAGGTTTTTGGCCAAAATTCGCGTACATATGCCACTATTCTTTATACAGTCACGTACATCCTCCCTTTTGGTTGAGTTTGATGTTGTGGGAAGTTGTTGGGTGGGTTGTGAGTGTGGCTGGGTATTCTTGGGTTCTTATGATGTCTGTTGACTACTTTTTTAGTGACCAGAGACCGCTTTTTCATTGATTTTTCTTTGAAAGTAGTTCTAGTCATTTATCTTTTTGCTTTGCCATTAGTGCATTACTCTTTTTGTCTCAGTGTCTTGTCAGGCTTGTGTTTTATGCTTGCTGCGGAGACTGAGAGTTTTAATGACTTTTATTGCATTTTCATTCTTTTATATTGAAAATAAAAAATAGTTGCATTCTTACTTGNGGGCTTGTGTTTTATGCTTGCTGCGGAGACTGAGAGTTTTAATGACTTTTATTGCATTTTCATTCTTTTATATTGAAAATAAAAAATAGTTGCATTCTTACTTGCATCTCGCATATGGATTTAAGGAGGTACTTGCATTGGATTGCTTGGATGAGAGTTGTGTTTAGGTTTTCATATAGGAAGGATTGCATTGGAATTCGGAAAGGAATAATTTTACATGCATCTCATGTAGTGGCATACCCTATTTTTCATTCTACACAATTGAACTTGGCATTGCTTGTTAGGTGTGCACTTTTATCTCACTGCCGAGTCTTCATATCACTAGTTGCATGACCATTTCCTCTTGAGTAATTACAGCAATTGAAATCAATGCTTAATTAAAATGAAGTACACATTTTTCTTTGATAGGGTTCATAAACAAGATTAGGATTTAAAGTCTTGGAATAGTTCATCATGAGTTAATTATCCAAGAATACTAAACACAAACAATTAGGTGTCTATCCAGGTAAGAGTGTGAAATCCTTGGCATAATTAGTGTTTCTCACGACGCTCCTCTTACACGGGAGTTAAGCACGAGGCAATGCACGTGATTATGATTGGGATGACCCTTGGTCACTTTCTGTGAGCACAAAAGATATTTCCAGGATCGTATTTGTATCTGGGGGATCTTTTGAGTTTCAGGCTTTGCTACCCTACCCATACAGTCGATCCCGCCTGCGACTATCCACCTATGCATTGGTTATATTGAGGTGACCTTAGTTGCCTTACCTAGGTTATCGAGGGGGTATTTGTAGAGGTTATTTTGCAGGTGTCCTGGCCAGGTAGGGGTCAGACAACACAGTCGCTATATGCGTTGAAGATGAGGGCCACTATAATTGGTTACATACCTTCGCTTGTAGCATATGGGAGTCTCAAGCCTCTCCTAGGTGAGACATACCTGCTGCATTCGGGAGCTCACTTATACTCTCCTTGGCTTGATTGCATATTGGCTGTATATTTTCTCAGGAGTGTGCTTTGTGCGTTAGTTGGCCTTTGGGATCGTGGTTACTTGAGTATATTTATGCTCTCTTGAGTTTGGATTCTTTTATTTTTCAGCATTCCTGGTATCTTGCCACCTGTGCTTAGTCCTAGTGTTGACTCTGGTGTTGGACTTGGGGGCATTATAGCCCCTTACCTTGTTTATGGATTTGAGAGTGGTCATATCACTCTCTTCGTCCGGTCTTAACACCAGTGTTCACCCTCACAGGGGCAGTAGTGGATACGTGAACATTGGGTCTTCACCTTACTTTCCTTCTTATGTCCCACTGTCCACCGCATTATTTCCTTTGAATGTATTTTTCATGATCAATCCTCCTTGTAGCCTATATTTTGGACTCTTTATTGACTATTTTGGGTTGTTTTGGACTAATATTATTGTCATGTAGGGTCCATGTTTTTCACACTCTCTTCGAGGTCTTTGACCCATTCGTTCCTATTTCATGTATCATGTCTAAACTGGCATATAGGTTAGGATTTCACATCCTCCTGCATTTTGCATGAACTTATGACCGTTTCATCTTAGCCTTAGGTATGAACCCATTCCTTGATGTTATAGAACCTTCATGCTACTTTTAGAAGTGGAGTTATGTGGATGGTAGAGATTTCCTATACATGGGTGCCCTAGTTAGATCCTTTTTACATTTGGTACCCATGTTGAGATTCCTCCTTTAGGTTATGGGAGTCCCTTTTCAGTCACGTCATGTCCTTGAGCAAGAGCTTCATACTCCTCTTGAACTTTATGCTGGCCATTTCCCTCAGGACTCCCTTGTTTATATCAAGTTGTAATTGCATTTCATGAGTTTTTCTTTCCTTATTGAGCCTTATGCCGGCTTCCCAGGAGCTTTTTCCAATCCCACTTGTGTTAGCAATTTGCTCTCAACAACAGTAAACAAGACAAGCATGCTATATAATATGGTGTTAGATCTACTCTAGCATATATAATCAACAATGAATAAGCAATTAAACACATCCATGGATTCAATATTCATTTAAATGCACATCATTGGATAGGAAAATATCTTTTTATTAATCAAATTAGAGATTACACAAGTGACAACCTCTATCGGCATGTCTGCGAACCAGAGAAACTGGGTCCTCCACCTTGGCCTCCACCACCTTAATCCTCCATCTCTTGATAGCAAGCTCACAAGCAAAGGAAAGCTTGGGAAGAACACAAAGCGCTCCGAAGGGACAAAGGGATGCAAACTCAAGTATAAGCAAGCTATGGAAACAATGGACTATAGTTTCCTTGCTCTTCAATTCCTCCTCCTTCAATTTATCCAAGGGGTTCCTTATATAGTACTCCAAAGGGGTAACGGAGGGTCAAATCTGAGCGACCTCAAGGCATATGGAAGGCCAAGAGACAAGTGGTTCGGACACACATCAAGGAAAACTCCAAAAATATTTATGCTTTTGCACACATCCTGATGTACGCGGGTTTGAGGTCAATATCCGCGTATACACGCGAGTATGGGATTAAAAGTCATGTACAACAATAAACAAGTGTTTTTAGGGATGAACTTGGAAACATCAAAGGTACAATATTGGTCCATGGGATCCAAAGAGTTTGCAGAGGGACAAGGAAGGTCATAAACATGTGATCAACCATGTGTGGTAAAATCAGCTATAACAAGGTCAATATAACTGATGCCACAATACCGATGGGATGGTGATATTAGGAAATGAAAGTAGTGTTGATTAGGTGGTTTGAGTATTGATGGGGATGGATGGGACCAATGATGGATTTGATGGTGTTCTTCATTGTTACAAACCACTATGATTATATGCTTAATTGCTTCATATGTTTATCTAATTCCATTTTATTACTTTTGTATGGATGATTATGAACGAGAAATGACACATTTTTATGTTGTTTGCAAGCATATAATAAAGATTCATTAAGGGAATTAAAAGTGATTATTAGTACCCACACTTAAGACGTTTGTGTTGGCCACACATATGCTAATTCATGAGTACATTACTATGATTGGTCTATTGATGAACAAATTAGTGTGGGTACGTTAGTTATTAGCAACTTGGTTAATGAATTATTGTAGTATTACTTATGTGTTGAAGCATAAATATATATATGTGGTAGTATGAGTTTTTAAATTTAAATAAATAGATTGGAATATTGAATGATATATATAATTATATGCACTTAATATAATATACTATATGAAAATGTCTCATTTGACTTATGTGTGAGAGGAAAATATAAATAAATGGACAGATATAGGTACACAAATTTTTAGAAAAGGGTTGTCATAGTTGCATTTAAGATGGTAGCATGACAAGTGGGAGTTTATAATCATGTTATTATTATTATTTATTTATTTAAATCAAATTGCTAATATTGGAGAAAATAAATTTATTGATTGTTGAATATTGTTATATTGGAATTTAATCTAAAACAAAACTTGTATGATGAGGAGGATGAGGAATTTTGGTTATAAATGGGATATTTGAGATTGGAATGGGAGGTTCTTTTTCTTGAAGATATTTTTGGTGATAGTTTTGGAAGCAATGGAGAATTTGGGATATTTTGGGGATGAGAAGTTTGGAAGAGTTTGAGAACTCTTGGAAGAATTGATACATAGCTTACTAGTGCATCATTGTTCTGTTCTCTGGGGTATCGGGCACGAAGGGCCAAGAGGCCAGGTGGATGACTCCTGGGGAAAGGGAGTCATCTAGGCCCCTAGTTCGTTGGGAGGTAAAACAATGGTTCCACTTTGGGCATTGAAGATGGAAGCAACTCAAGGAGAAGATGAAAGATTGTTTTAGTTTATGCTTCTTCACCATTTTTATATCGAGGTGTTCCTCTTGTTATTTTAAATTCCTTATATATTATTGTTGTAAACTTGATATATGTTGTTGTAAAATGTTCATATATTTTCAATACATATGTATTTTCATGAGTTTATGTTATGTGAATCACTAATGGAACATCAATATTTGATAAAGAAGTAACCACCCTTAATGGGTGTTACACATGGTATTAGAGATCTAGGTTCAAAAATTGGAACTCTAAGAGCCCTAGGTTCAAAAACTAGATCCTTAAGGGTCTACATGAAAGAATAACCATGAAGTCTGAGTTTTTAACATGAATGAAAGGAATTTCACATTCATTTTACTGTCACTATATTTTTTAAAATTCTGATGGAACTAAATTTTACCCAATCCTTTGGTTTTCCAATCGTCACACCGAATTATCTGTGTAAAAAAAATGTCTATCTTAAAACTAAACCTATGAACATCAAACAAAAAATAAACATAGACGATTGTTGTAAGTAGTCTTAAATAATTTATTCAAAATATAGAATTTAAAAAAATAAAAAATTATACTAATAGCTTTCAAATGGTAGAGTCGTGGAATAACAAGCCTAGCAAAGGTGCTAGGAATATACGCGATGTGTATCTATATGGATTCGTGAAATACCTATGTATTGCACACACACACACACACACAC
>LPNX011067439.1:13219-55016 GCA_001517045.1 Pseudotsuga menziesii
CTTGTTGTTCTATTTGCTACATATCCTTTCCATTTATATCTCCATAATTTTTATCACGTCCTTCAATAGTACCATCATTGACTGACATCTTCACCTATTCATCAAAATTTGTAGTTTATACTACTACCTTCATAGTATGAAAATGTAGTTTCTATTTCTCTATCTTTTCCCCGAAGATATCCACTTCTTTACATAACCCAATGAAGTCATTATCCATGGAATTTATCAACTTCATACAGTCCTTATTTTCCATCATCCAATCTTCTAATGACCATACTTCTTCCTCTAAATCTGCACATGAAATTAAATCAAGAATATCTAATTCAACGGATACCTTAATTTCTTCTTCTGCTTAATGCTCTTCAATTGCATTTATGGTGCAGATCTCTTGTAAACACTCTTTTTCTTCATTCCACTAGATAAGCATTGCATTAGGATGCTTATATTTATCTTCCTCTTGGTTGTATTTACAATCCAATCCTCTTCTACCTGCAATAAAAAATTCTTGTGTCTGTCTGTCAGCAATTCTATTGCCAAATTGTGTATGTATTCCCCCTTGGCTATCTTTATCATTCTCCATCTTTAGAGCAAACTTCCAAATTTTTCCTCCTTTAGGGATGTAATAACATTTCATGACAACCTCACTATCTTCATCACCCGTTGTACTTGTAAACACACACAATTCATTAATTTTAAAAACATTTGGTTTTCTATCCCTTCTTGATTTATTCATTCGTGGATTTGAACTCTCCAAAGAGTTCATGAGACTTCCAGCTTCTTTGTCTTGGAATACATATTCAATCGAGAACTCTTCTATCTCAGTTATCCCTTCTAGTTGCTTCATTTCTTCACAAACCTCTATCTCTCCTATAGTCTGAGCTACAGGATGCATCACCATTTCAGCTTCTTTTATAACAGGATTATGTTCTATTGGTATGCCTTTGAAAATAATTTTCCCTTCTTCATAATCTTTGACAGTCCAAGATGTCTGTTGTCACGTCCCCATCCCTCAGACCGGCGAAGAGGACGCGATGAACACCACAAGGAACCGGGTGAACAGCCCCATGAACAGAAATAGGAAAAATGCTGATATTAAAAGCTTAAACAACATGCATAACAGAGTGCATAAAACATCATACAAGATGCATAATTCCTCAATCATTCAGCGGAAGCAAACATATTCATAAACCAGCATTCAGCATGTTCATCATAACTCATTAAACATCAATATAATTGCAGAGATGGAATAGCAACGGTACTTATCTTTTGATGAAGAATCCCGCAACCAGCTACGTCACTACAACGTTCCACCCAACTATAGGCCAGCTTGCTCATCAATCTCTCAGCAATGCTGCCACACCCGAGCTAGGCATGATTCCTCCAATGATAAGGGTCAATGCAGGCTTACACATAGCCAGGGGACACACTCAACAAACCAACACAGCTGGGTTTACCAGGTCATCAATAGATCGGCCAAGCCAGCACCATCCAAGGGACAACCACTGCATACCAGCAGCCAAACAACCCTTCACAGCCCTGTGAAGAAGCAAAGACGGCCAGGGATAATCCCAACAAACGATGAGCACAGCTCAAGCCCACAAGGCAACACGGAGTTGTTCTTGGACCTATCGTGGCCAAAACAACTCAGCTGCGACCCAAACCAAGGTACTTCAGCAGCCTAAACTTGCAATGAAAACGATGGCAACAATCCACAACCCACAGTGGATAAGAAACAGAACTCTTGTCATAGCCATGGAAGACTCAGCCAACGACTGTGGCAATCAACAGCCACAACTCACAGTGCAAACGATGGCAGCTATACACAGTCCCCAAACAACAGGGAAACTCAGCCAACGAAACGTGGGGAAGATGACAGCTCCCATCCCACAATGAAATAGCGGAAAACTACACAGTCCAATAATGGAGAGAAATAGACTCTCAGCATGGACAGGAGGAGAACACAACCGCAGACCACCGTTAACAGCATGCACAGCCACAATCGACATGGGGAACATATACTTACCACCGAACTGGTGTGAAACACGCAGGCACATAGCCCAGAGCATCAACGGCTCCTGCACCCAAAATCCTGAGTGACAACCACGATTTCACCCGCTCCCTGCGTGAGGAAAACTAACACAGAACTCCTGTGCGTGAGGATAAAGGACGCGGCCAGCCAAATATGGGAATAACAGCCCATCAACAACAAAGAGAGCCCCCGACTAGTGCGTGAGGAGAACATAACGAACCTCCGTGTGAGAGTGAACAGGCCAGGGGAGAATGGCGTCATGAAGAAGATGGAGGAATTGAATGCAGTCGTGGGTGGAGTGGGCGTGTGGGAAAAGGCTGACAGCCTGCCACACCCACCACCATAACTGCCTCAACTACCAGCCATAACTGCCCCCCAACAACAAAACCAAGGCGTTAAAGAGGTTGGTGAAACAAGAAAGGTGGCAAAACAAACAAGGTGGCAACACATGGGTTTTTCCCCCATAAACCAAGGTTTGACATCCCCCACCCCTTATCCTTTGGAACCATGCCCTTTTCATTCAACGTTGCGCTGCCGTAGCTGGTTGTGGTTTTAGTTTTAATTGATGTGCGTATTTACATGATGTCGAATTATAATGTGCCAAATGGCACGATAGACCATCGGCAACTATCCCCATTGCCGAAACACACACACAACCAAATCGATGGTGGGGCTTTTTCCTTGAGCTCCTCACCACGATTAACTACAATATATACATCATGAAAACGGGGTCAAAACCAGGGACATTACATTTGTTCAGTCTCTTTCTGTATAAACACATCACTTAAGTATTCTTCAATACCTACAATCATACACAAAGCATTAGATTCAAAAACCTAATACTTCTCATCTAGAGTCTCAACCATATTATCTTCATGTGGTTCTGAACTTATCAAAGAGTTCAGAAAATCATTTATAATATCCTCATATGTTTCATTATCCTCTCCAAGAAAAGGACCCTATTTAGTTTCACAATATGAAACTTCTATCTCAGACTCAACTTCCCTGAGTTCTTCCTTCAATCTAGCATATATCTTTTTCCTTAACTTCACCTGCAACGAATGCAATCTCAACTTCCTTTTCCTCATTACCCAACCATACCTCTGTGTTTCTTCTGCAACTACTTGTATATGCCTCTCGAAGCACCAAATGTCTCTTTCTAACTCCAGCAACTCCCTATTATGTTCTTCTAGGATCTCCTTTTTTATGCCTTTCTTCTTTCTTATGTTGTGGATTTCCTCTGAACCCCTGCAATGACCTTCAGTAGTCATGGTTTCTGTCTCCTTCTCCTTTATGAACTTCATCCTATCCACTTGTGGAATGCTTTCCTAAGCCTCCCTCAATAATTCTCCACACTTGTATGCTATACCTCAACAAGCTATCTCTCCTCGAGCTTGTCCTTTTGGTATCTCTGGTTCTTCTCCTCTAGAACCTATTGAGAAACCTCCTTTGCCCTTCTTGGCTTCTGCAGGTCCATTCCTCTTTTTGAGAACATGCACTAGTCCTCTCTTGTCCAACCTCTGTTGGATTTCTGGGTTCTGCCAATGCTTCCTCTTTCCTCTAAGAGTTCACAAATTCTTCCTCAAGAACTTCTCGGTTCTTTGCTGCTTTATTCCTCTTTTCAAAGAGCTCACATTCTCTTCTTCATCATGAACGTAATTGTCCTGTGTACAAATCCACTTTATTTAGTCTGTTGTAACATATTAAATCCTTCTAAGGATTTCTTCTACACTTTCCTGTGGCTAGAATCAAACTTCAAATCTAAACCACACCTTCTCTATCTATAATTCTTGTTTTTAAACAATTCTGAATATTCTCACCCGACTAACCCTCTCAACACAATTTTTAGTCTTCAACTTTAACATAAATTGAAAATAAGAATTTGATTTACCTCTTGGCTCTGATCTGAGCTCTAACAATCTTCACGCAGAATCTTCTATGCTCTACTACCTTTGCGCCTAATTCTTCTTTTTCTCTGATACCACATGATGCATAAGGGAACCCTAGATATCCTTTATCCCATCTGCTTTCCCTAGGATTTAGATTGCTCTATATTTAGAAAACTCAAAATTTGGTTTCTTGCCAAATATTTCTTCTGTAACTCTATTGTGTAGTTTTGTTTTTGCAGGCTCAGTTCCGCAAACTAATTTCCCGCAGGCTTGTTTTTGCAATCTTAGTCTCTTCACAACTGAGTCTTTCTGCAACTTCAACCTTTCTGCAATTGAGTTTTCGCAACTCAATTTTCTCAAGCTGCTTTAGCTTCCACAATTGCCTTTCCGCAAAAACCTTCCACATGTTCCTTTCCGTAATTGCGGATTGCAGAAATTTCCAAATTCCGAAATTGACTTCCGTAATTTATGTGGTCATAACACCCCTTTCCATAATCGGATTACGGATTGTGGATCCAACTTTTCCCAAAGTTGAACTTCCACAAATTTCCTTTTGCAATATTCCTTCCGCAAAGTTGCAGATTGTGGATCCAACTTTTCCCAAACTTGAACTTCTGTAAATTCCCTCCCACAATTCCTTTTCTGCAACTCTTTACAATCGTCAATTTCTTGCAGGTTCTTTTCTTACCGTCGATGTGCAATCAGATGCATATCTTTACTTTTCTTTGTGGATCCGTTATTTTCCTTACACCTTTCTCTTATGGAGTGCCATATCTCTTGCAGATATGATCTCATCCGTTGATCTTCTATCCCTGGAGGAACTTCACTTAACCTTGCGGATTTCTTATCTCTTGTTCATGTTCACTTCGTGAATCTTTCCCCACCGTTGATCCATATTTTCTCCTTTAAACTAGATCGTCAAATTTAACTATGATCTCTACATCTCTATGTTGATTGATCAGAGTATCGATCAATCAATTTCTGTCCAACTTCATTGAGCTTGTCCTGGTTCAATTTTGAACTTCACCTCTGCAGACGTTAACAAAGAAACATCGATCTTGTCAATGATCGATGACATAGGATTTATTCATGCACTTCACTCATAGAGATCCTTCAACAAATCTCTGTAACATTCCACTCTCAAATCCCTAAATTCATAATACTACACACACAGATATATCAACCATTAACAAAGATTGATCAAGCATTAAAATCATAAAATCATACACTTAGATAGAGTTTCCATTACACAGAGATATGCCAAAATAGGATTTCCTTTATTCAATACAAGGAATCTGTATATTTACATCGATCTAGAATCTATGTTATGATCCTCTTAGTCTGGTATAACTCCAACCAGCTATCTTAACCTGATTTACATTGTTTTGGCCATATTAGCCAGATTTTACATTGTTTGGCTACGCCCCTTTACTACTTCTCACTCTCCCCAATGCCTTGAATCCTTATAGACATATATACAATAGGATTCATGAACCCATTTTGGTTTAGATCCTCAATATAATCAACAATCTGCTAACTAATTCTAAATAAAGAAACACAATTAACCCTATCTCAATGACTCGCTCATGAGAGCATTGACCCTTATCGAATGCTACCATTTTACATGGACTTAGTTACATGACTCATTTAATGACTCGTCACTCACCTAATGACTCATCACCTATCTAGAAGAACACTCAACATATATTTATTTACAATGTAATAGTCTAAGGACTATTAATTCAGAAGATGAATACCCCTTCTAGGTCTGATCAAAATATGGAACTTGAACTTGGATAGAGAGCAGGATTCTCTTGCATCACCTTGCAAAGAACCAACATGGAAGTCAAGTTAGAAAATTGTACACTTTATTTGAGATATTTGTATAGAACTTGATTTTGAGTAATAGAAGGCACTTCACAATAGGATTGTTATCGTAAATATCAATAATGTCTTTACAAAATCATTGTTTTGGCCTTTTCAAACATCTATACATGTCCATTCTATTTGATTGACAAATATAAGCAAATTTTGATGCACACAAAAACAAAAAATAATAACAATAACATGCATAAATTGCTTGCACTTATGATATGGAGTAGATTAAAAAAGAAAATTATCTACTCAGCCAACACGACAAAGATGCGGCTACTGCCATCTCTATAGGAGGTCACGAAGCCACACGTGAGGCAACCTCCTAGAGAGTGTTGGGTACAAATTGCTCTCCAAAGATATCAACGTTTCCATACTTTTCATCTCTTTAAATTCTATTACACAAGAGGGTTGTGCCTTGTGAATAACAAAAATAAATACAAACATACATATAGTGTTTTAGGGAAGTGTACTTATACTACCCTCTTCAATCTGGATTTGAATAATGTGAGGTGTTATCCCAACATGGTATAAATGGACTAATCTTTGTTTCAAACTCTTGGCGGTGCTAGATTGATTTTTTACTCATGAGAATATATAGTCATCGAAACTCTTAGAAGTTACGATATTTTGTTGAATCTCCAAACAAAATACTAACTGTCTAGAGACTCTACCTACACATTACTTCACTTCAAGCGCTAAAATCATTTCCAACAAATTTGATAAACAATGTTAAATAAATTTGGGTCACGAAGAATGAAATGCATATGCAGTTGAATTCAACCACTTGGGAAACACATTGTATTCAACACAACACCTGTCTTAGTCTTCTTTTGGAAATTTTTGACGGTAAACCAATAGCTCATAAACACAGACCTGGTGGGCCAGTGGTTGTGTGTGGTCAAAGGTTCACAATTGTTGCCTTAATGACATTGAATGTCCAATGGGTGCAACTATTATCATATAATAGTGAAGATATGGGAGGTAAGACACCTCGAATCTCCAACAAAACATTGTCCATTGGTATTAGTAATGGCCAGTCGATTGAATAATAAGTCTCTATTCTCTGTTTTGAAAGGGAGAAGATTATGCAACCATTAATATGCTCTAAAATTGGCTTTAAAAGATGAAGAACCTAACCAATATCTACAGACAAATTAGTTCCTTTATATAGTGTAATTCAGGTCATTTAAATTTTAGACATCAGCAAGGCCGAAGCTTACTTTGAAGCTTCTAGGACACCCAATCTATATGAACTAAAATTGTGTTTACAAACTCATAAACAACTTGTTCGTCTTCAGAGGGAGAAGATCATCACAAACGCAAACTCACACTTAAAAATAACTGGAGTTTCTGATCCCAATTGGTCACACTAAGAATAGAGGGAGAGCATACACTACTCGTTTTACAGACTCTTTATGCTTGAGATCACTGCTTTTTATCCCCGTTAATCGCTCAAGGCATGGAGGGAGAGCATACACAACGCTCGATACTCAGACAGAATGAAAATGCAGAAGACTCACAATACTCCAGTGTGCGGTGTCAAATGATGAGAGGAGAACATTATTTATACAACTCTATCCAGTTAACCAGTGACCCAAAACTTACACCTATAGGTAAAAATACTTGATTCGAATCCCATGGAAGTGGATCAAATCGCACCTTTTTCGGATAAGTCATCTGAGCCGCGTGAAGGAATCTATAGCAAGACCTAATATTTGACTTTACACAGTGGAGCTACTATTAGCGGCCCATGACGCTTCCCATTATTCATTATCATGATTACATATACAAGGGTTTTCCCCACAAGTACAACCAACAAATCTATCATAGTCATTTTAGAGCTAAATTCCGTGTCCAAAAATAGACAATAAGAAAAACATTGTTCTACATCAGACCCGAACATGGTCTCATTGGGTGCACAACAGAAGTCTCCTTGAAAAATAAATTCCACTTTTAAATTTAATGGAATTCTTCTAGCGTGATCTAGTTATCTAGGAGAAGACAATTTATATCCATTCTTCCATATTTCTGCTAAGTGTAAATTAGAGGCTCGAGTGGAGAGTAAGACCCTCCAAGATGTCGTAGCTTAATTTTAAAACACATGTGGTTTTGGTGTGCCACGATCATATCTTCTTGCAGATGTAGAATAAAGTTTGTTCATGATTGTACCCAAACTTTCCTTGCACATAACTTGTCAAGGAAGTATTTTGTCCACGCAGGCCATTGTTGCTGCACCAGGGTGGATGGATATCCACAAATTATGATCTCACCTTGTTATCTACAGACTTGTAAGATGAGGTTGTAACTATTCCAAGCTAGATAACTTGGACGGAGATCTACATAATACAACTCTATGTCGTCTATATGGGTTGTATCAATCCAAACACGGTTGAGCTATTGGAGTTGGTGCAGAGCATTCCCTAAGGCTTTTAAAGGTTTCTTTCTCCCATATCTCAAATATTTGAATCTTCATAGGAGAGTCATTTATTTGATTAATTAAAGAGAGTGCTAGATATTTATCTGTTTATTTATTGTTAGCACAGTCTAAGAAACTCTCTCTTTCTTCTTCTCACAAGGGATCTTTGAAGATACGAAGCTTCGTCTTTTTATTTGAGAAGTTGGATGCTCCACAGCTGAACATGTTAAGGCTAGGATTTTTTTGCAAAACTTCTCTGGTTAACATGTCAGCAACACAATTTAAGTAGCATGGTTTATATACAATTTCAAAAATCAAAATTTTGTAAACAAAGAAACCATTTTAATATCCTAGAAGTGTTCTCAGCCATAAGATTCTCATTTTTTTAAATTCTAGACATTATTTTTAAATTTGTTCTAATAATGAATTTCAGAGCATTCAAATAAAGTTTGAAATGATTTACAGTCTTTTTGAATGCAACAATCTCTTTGTATCTTGACGAATAATTAAGTTATGCATTCTTGAATGCTCCTAAGGCATATATGTATATTTCTTCTCTATATCCATGTTTTTATATAAGAATACTTCCCTAAGGTTTTTTAGAGGAATCACTTTCGATCACCATCTAACCAGTGCCTTGCGGGAGAGAGAGTGGAGGAAACTATTTAACTTTCTCCTTTATTTTTCTTACTACATCCGTCATGGCTTTATTCCACCTTGGGGGAATTTTCTTCATGCGTTGTTGCACATATGAATGTCATCTGCTTGTTCTTTATAGAAATGCATGATATAATTCAGACTCCCAAAGAATCTTTGCAACTGAACTTTTTATAGAATTTGATCAGGAAAGTAAGCAAAAACCTTCAAGACACGTTATTGAAGAATCACCTGACCTTTATTTATTTTATATCCCAAAAATTCAATATATGTCTTTCATAGCTCCATTTTGGATTTTGAAAAAACCAAACCATGCTTAAAAACTAAAGAAAAAAATTCTTGTGAATGCTTCAAATGATCTTGTAGATTTTTTGAACAAATTAAATTATCATCTATTTACACCAGAGCCCATTTCTTTTCTCTGAAGATATCTTCTATTCTTTTATGAAAATATGATGGTGCGGTATTGATGTTCAATGGAAGTACTTTCCACTGATACTATCCATGTGGAGCCACCAAGGAAATTCTATACCTGTCTTTTGCTTCAATTTCAATACGGTAGAAACCAGACTTAAGGTCGAATTTGCTGAAGATTGTACAACCTTCTATTCTATGCAAAAGACTTGATTTATCAAGGAGAGAATATGTGACTGGCTCAAGGACTTTATTCAGGGGTTTGAAATTAACAACGAGTCTAGGTTTTCCTCTTTTTATATTGGAGTTCTTGTTTACAATGAATGCTCGGCATGCCCAAGGAATTTTAGATGGTTCTATCAGACCTTTGTCTAATAAATATTTTCTTTCTTTTGCACAAAATTCTCTCTCAGAGGGACACATAAGGGATACAGAGGATTTCTGGGATTTTGGTTTCACCATAGGGTTGAAAGGAAAAGACACAAGGTATTTTTCACTGGTCCAAAAGGTATTAGATGACTCTAAAGTGCCATCTCCTTCCAATTTTGAAGAAATTTCAGAGAGTCCAGGATTTTTATGCATTTCTATATAAGCAATGCATCGTTCCATTTTAAAAAGTTCTGTAAGACTCGGAGAAGGGTTAGGATTATGAATAATATTTTGACACTTGAATGAGGTAGAATAGTACGTAGGAGTAGAAACTCTTCTACCTTTTATTGTGCAGGAAAAATCATTTTCTTTTCATCAACAGTAATGGGGTTGACTCTATGCAAAAAAGTCAAACCTATTATACAATCCTCTTTGATGCTATCAAGTCTATTTAGATGCAAAAGTTATTTTGTTCCACCAGTTCTTATAGGAAAGTTTGGAACTCTACCTTTCAGCTGTACAGGAGTCTCTTCAATAGCTACACCATGTTATTTTGCTTCTTCCCAATAGAAATATGGTATAGCATTTCCTTTTTCCAAATTCATATGGAAACCTGAATCTATCATACAATCAGGCTGGTAAGGCTTGAACTCAGGTGGACAAAATTTTATTTTTATAAATAATTTAGGACCTGTAAATATCCCTAAAGAACCAAGAGAAGGTTCTTCCTCTTGATACTTTGCATCTATCAATTCTTCTGAATCACTTGTATCCAGGGTATTTCTTGGATTTCCAGAATCTTTAGGAGAATGTAAATCTTCATACTCTGCACATTTCATCATCATATGATTGGTATCTTCCTCTAATTGTTATTTCAAGCATTCTTTTTAATTATTCTATTTCTTTTACCAACTTTATTAATGAATTTTTTTTCTCCTTGATCTGCAATCTAAGCAAACCTTCTCTATCCTTCTTAAATTTTTGTCTATCCTCATGATGAAGAGCATAGCCCTTATATAATTCTGTAGGCTGGTAGAATGCCAGATTTTTGTTGATATCTAGAGAGACATATTTCCTTATCTCTTCTTTTGAGACTCTCTTTAGCTTTTATTCTGGTTAAAATCTTTCTTTTCTCATCCTTTATATCTTGATTTTTCATATATTGAAAGACTGGAGTCTCAAAAAATTCTTTGTCAATTTCAAAAATTCTTATTTCTGGAGAGACCTTTAGCATGCTAGAGGAGAACATATAAAAACGGAAATCAGGAGGACCAGTACACCACCCTAAATTGCTACATCACCATAATCTAAAGAGGAGGATTCAGATGAGTCTAGGGAAAATTTATCTAAAGCAGAGTCTGAATGAGATGAATCATCTTCTTCTAGAAAGAAGAAAAGTTCTCCTTCGAGGTAATCTTTTGATTCACATTAGGCTAGATCCCACCATGTTGGGTCTAGATATTCTGTAAACAAACAAGCAAGTCTGTGGCTTTCTTTTTTTATTTGGATATTTATTTTCCCAATGACCTTTCTTTCCGTGGAGGAAACATTTCTCTTTTGACGCAGGCTTAGACCTTTTCTGAAATAGGTTTTTTTCTTAGAGGTTTTACCCTTTTATGCGTGTAGCCTCTATCTGGATGAAATCTGGGTGCACTAGAATATTTGGGTTGTTTTTTCTTTTTACAACTACCCTTTTCATGTCCAAAGTGTCCTCTATTATTTGCACCACATCCCCAATATGGAATCTTAGAAACATCTTTGCACTATCCTGGGAAAACATGGAAGAGTGCCTTTTAAAATCCTTATCCACTCTTTTTTCCATACAATGTTCTTTCTAGGTATCCATTATGAAACCATGTAGCTGAGCAAGGGAAAGACTAGAAAGAGGAATGTTTTTGTCTTTAAGATGTTGTTCAACAGCATCAAGAACATGGCCAGGAAAACTTCTCAAGTAATGCTTCAGATATGTAAGTTTATTTTCACTTCAAGAAGCGATCAAAAGTTTCTGCATAGAAAATAAATATTCTTTAAGTTTAGTTTAAATCACAAATTCTAGCAGACATGAATAATGATGCAAAATTCTCATAGTCCTTGTTCTCATCGGGACCATAAAATTATTTACCTAAAGAAGAAATAATTTGTTGTCAACATCTCTTACATTTAACATTTCTTCTCTGGATTCTTGAGGAATCCAGTGCCAACATTCTGAAGCTAATCCAGAAAATCCTACAATTAGTTGAAGTGCTAGTTGTTGGTCAGTTATGGAGTTATCATGTGTTCTTTTATACAACACCCAATTCACTAGAAGTTGGATGGCAGTTCTAATTTCGACACGGGATTGGCATTAGATATTTAGCACAGGCTGATCAGGAATTTGGGAGATTAAATTATTCATCCCATTTATTCCAAAGCTAAAAGAATTAGGTATGGATGAAGGGTTAGAGAGATCTCTAATTTTTGAGTCAAAAGGAGGAGGAGGTCCAGTTATTAGAGGAGGAGTAGGACCTTGGTTAGCTTGATTTGAAGATCCAACATCATGTTTTCCTTCTCTCTTTGGCATTATGAATGCCGAAAGATATATATTTGGAAAAGCATTTGGAATTATTTTAAATTGTGAGGCCATGTCCTTTAATTCGTCAATTTCTTCTTGGTCTTCATTTTCTTGACCAAGCCGACATTCTGGTCGCTGGTCTTCGTCTTCTGCAATACTCATCATCCCAAAAGAGTATCTTCTTTCATGTTTTCTCTGGTGGATTTTGGATGCAATCTCTAAAGTTGTTTGCCTTACATGAATCCTTTTATTGATCACATTTTGGGCTTTGGCCATCATTTTTCCTAAAACATCTAAACTCTTTTCTAATTTTTCATTTGCTAGGATAATTAAAAAAATTATTTGTTCTTGATCTGATAGCAAATGATTTATTTTTTCTTCTAACAGAGCAATGTGCTCTTTTTTTGTTTGAGCTTTTTGTTTTAGAAGCATAATATCAGAGGCTGTGTCATCAATATTTTGTCCAGTGAGCTATTGTTGAATATTTCCATAATTTAACTGCTTGACTTCATCGGATATAGTTTCATTTACGGTGGATGACCTATGGGGCATGAATTTTATTTTTAAGAGGTCATCATCAGAAAACTATCTAAAGGAGTATCAGGAAGATTTATTTCTGGATGGAAGGAGGTCTCACCTTTTGGATTGGTGGAGGTGTAACCAGGGCCACTTCTAGGGAGAGGCATCATGTATAGGCTTACACCTTTGTTTCTAATTTTTATTCTCTCCACTGCTTTTCTACATGCAGTACAGTCTGCATGTCGACCTTTGTGTTCATTATTATGAACTCCTGAGAATGAAGGGTGAGAGGAAGAACAGGGTTCAAAAAAAGCTGAATGATTTGTAGATGAAGAAGAGGTATTATTTACAGAGGCAGATTTTACAAGAGGGGGAGCAAATTGAAGAGAAGGAAAACCATCAGGTAATCTGTAAGAATTTGAAAATCTATAAAAAACAAGGGGTATTGAGAGAAAGAGTTGTGAATTGAGAGCTTTACCAATATCTCTAAATTCTCTATATCTGACTTCCCATTGTTTAGGATAATGGATGTCAATCCAATGGAATGTAATGGGGGTGGAATGCTTAGATTGATCAGTTTCCACCACGCTGAGCAAGCGCGAATTGTTATGGTATTTCTCTGTGAGAGGAGGAAGAGAATCATTTCCAAAATGGATGACAACCAAGGGTTTGAACTGAATAATTTCACTCTTTGGGATTTAATTAGAAACATCTCAAAAATAGTGAGATCCCCTTATGATGGACTAACATGATCAGTTCGAAACGTTGGGCATTTAAACAATAACAGGATTTTCCAATTTTTAATTAAATTTTGGATCTTGTATGCATTTTAAATCCCAATGAAAAAATATAAGCTTTTAATAGATCATAAGTATAAGGGTCATCCAAGCTGACAGATTATTTGGAAAGATTATACCCAAAAATGGGTCATTATGTAAAGGGCCTTCAAATTCTCCTATTAAGGCATAGGAAAAGTCTAGATGGCAGGTATCTTAAACACAACATAAAGAAAAAACATTTAGATAAGTCCTAACTAATGGGTCGAGTACCAATTTAATAACTCCTAAATGCACATATTTATAACCTTTTGATCTAGCCCAATCAATTTGTTCTTTATCAACTAAATTTATGTGGATGGGCTCCTCCTAAATTTATGGGAATTTTAGAGTGGGATCCACTCATGCCCCATGAATTGGTGGCATGGAATATCCACATGGGAAAGAGGTATGATGTGGAAGGGACACGTGGGTAGAGGGTGTAATTTGGACAAGCCACATCAAATCCACATGCATCGGTGCCTACATACGATGGAGCCCAAAGGCAGAGGGTATCTGACCATCAAGTAGTGGTGGAGATCAATGGTTCATAGTGCTTTTGGCTCACAAAGATGCATGAAGGTTAATTAATTAGCACGAGCCTGAAACAAAAACTACTTAGTTGATGTGTCAACTGCTCATGCATCCAGGCTTGTAAAAGCAGTTTCAAGAAACCACTAACTCGTGGATCCTGAATCACTTTTGGTATGAGATGTGGTGATGTGATGTGTTTAGATGTGGCATGGGGTGATGTCAGGACTGATGGGACCCTTTCTAGTCATTTCAATCTTGGAATATCATGCATATTTGATCGACAACTAATATTGCTTTAGGATCATGAAGATGCACGAGGGTTAATTAGTGAACATGAGCCTAAAATGAAAACCACCTTGTGGCATGTATTCCTATCGTGTGTGGGTGTGGATAGAGTTTATTTCTACTGTGTATTTATATTATGCATATGAACATGCACTTTAAATTTTACGAAATCGTAATATGACAATGGAGAGAAATTTAGAAGCCCGTAATTCGTTCATGCCCCCTTTTGTTTGTTGGATTGTTGGATGGGGGGGATGACAATGTGAATCCCTGTTTAAATTTCTCAAGCCAACAATCAATTCCATGTGCCCACTTGTTATCTAATATATTTAGTCTTTAAACCATTTCTTGATCCAAAATTACAGGTCCTTGAGGGTGATATATTGTGTTAATTTCTACTTGTCATTTTATCCACTCTTGTAACATACTAGGAAATTCAACAAATAAAATTTTGTGATTATTATAATATATGCATGAAATTCCACCATTCAAGATCCACAAATAGTTTATGTGTTTCTCTTTGTGTGAACTTGAAATCCTTTTTAGTAATCTAATCTTAATCTTGTATCTCCTACTACAAAGTTGTACATGACATACTCTTATTTTCTCTTGAATTTTTTTGTTATGTCCCAACAAATTATTGGAACCATTATAAATAGACCCTAGGTTCAACAATAGATCCAATAATAATCTATTAGTACTAACATTTGCAATACCTTGATGAAGGGTAAGGTCTCACCCAAGGTGCTAACAAATATTATAGATACACGTAGATGACCAAAGAAAACAAAATATGCCATAACATAGCCATAAAGCATTCAAGTATTCACATGTAAGAGATATTCAAAATACGAGAGGGGGAACCACATCACCATTTTATTTCCACTATAGTTCATAGAATAAGTTATACATTCTCCTACAATACTCATAAGGGCTTCATGCTCTAATTTCTTCTTCCTCCATACAAAATTCTAACATACAATATGCAACCTCAATATGTACCCAACTCGAGCACTCATGAGGTTGCATGAGTGCTAGAGTTGGGTACATGTTGCTAAGTCTTACAGCATAGAAAAAATATTGCTAAGTCTTGGATAAATCAACAAAGAGTAGAGGAGGAGGTCACTTTCTAGACCATTAAAAGAACTATCACATATAAATCTAAGGAGAAATTATGGTGTGATAAAGAAATAGAGGAAAAGAGAAAATTAAGATGTTGTAAAGAGTTCATTAACCTTAACCTAGGAGATCAAAAGTATCTTTCCGTTATAGCTAACTTAAAGAAGAAAATCAATATTGCTAAAATAAATACAAACTCTCACAAACTTCATAATGAAACATGCATTGGATTATTTCTAAGGCACCCTAGGCTGAAATATTTTTTCATTTTGTGATACTAAGAAGGTGGAGGAAAAAAATACTCTCTTAGAATATTCTATTTATGCCCACATTAAATCTCAAATTCAAAATATATATAACAATACTGACCATCATAAGTTGTTAACTCATCAAAAGACTATGGAGATTAATGAAAGCTTCTCTCCAATCTTTTCAAGTATACAAATTAAATAATAATAAATAATAATAATGTCTTAAAGCCATATCTCAGTGTAAGTATACTAAATTAAATTATGAAGAAACGAGTTGAACACAAGACTAAACCCACAAACCCTTGGTGTAAGAGTCAACGAGCTGAACACGGGACCAGGACTGAAAAAACCCTCCAGGATCGATGAGGTGGTTGTTGAGCCATTGAATGCAAGTCCTTCTATGAGGATGTTGACGACATGACACGGATGGTGGGGTCATTATCTCTACCAATGACCTATAGCGACAAATAAAATAAAAATAACTTGAACCCTAAACAGTGGTGACATAGTCTCGCTTGATTCCTCGTCAGTATGGTGAATGTTATTAGGACACATTTGCGAATGGGATTAGGACACGTCTCCTATGATGTGGCATGTATGTTGTAGATTTATGGTGTGGGTTTAAGACATGTCTCTTGTGATGTGGAATGAATGGGATTTACAACAAGGGTTTTTCAGTCTTGTGTTCAGTTTGTTGATTTTTACGCCCAGGGTCTGTGGGTTCAGTCTTGTGTTTGATTCATTCTTTCGTATTTGGGCCCCTTATTTGTTTTGTGGCTGAGTGAAGTGATGAAGAAGATGGTTGTGGAAATCAACTCTGTCTTGTGAAGTATAATGTCTCCTCATCACTTATCTTGCTTATTATGTCCTTATGCAAGGACATTGACAACATGGCAAAGAGGACGACAAGACACTGATGGCGAGGTCATTCTCTCTGCCAATGATCTCTAGTGACAAATAATCAAAGAAGAACTTGAACCCCAAACCCTCCAAGTGCTAGAAGTGACAAAGAGACATTATAAAGTATAATAATAATCTCTAATAGTGTCTTAAAACCATATCTCAATGAAGAACGTCTTCGACATAATTAAATTCTAAAGAAAACCAATTAGTTCCTTACCATTTTTCATATGATAAACCAAAATTGGACACTCATCATATGAAAGATTGTAAAAATCAATGTGTTGCAGCTGCAACTTTTTCCCCAAATTTTCAAATTTTGGACCCCCTTGTTAATTTTAGCATTACCTAGAATCGTTTGGATCCATGAACTCTTTTTGTTTTAATTTTGGACTATTTTGAGGTTAACTCTCTTCTTGCTTTTCGTAAAATTGCTTATGTTTGAAACTGCTATGGGTTGTGGAATTTAGAGTTTGGTTTGTTGCCCTTTGAGATGTGATTTCTTCTCAGAAGCTTATTTCTCATGCTAGCCACTGTTTCGAAGGCCATTTAAACAACGTATCGGAGCCAGTTTTCCTTAGGGAGCCTCTGTTGCGGAAATTGAACGATGATTATTTTGCAGGAGGATCTTGACTTCTTCGTTGTCGCATCGTATCGATTGACTTGTTTATATTATCGGAGGTTGGTCGAGGTTGAGTTGGGATATTTGGTCTTTGTGAAGCCATTGTTTCGGAAGTGAAACAGGTTTTTTGGACCGTTGCGAGACCTTAAGATGTTCCGAACACTTAGCGTTTTACATTGATCTTGCGCCATAGCAAAAGTTATGGTTTGGATCGGAGGCTGTAGTCTGTTTATCTTCCGCCCTTGCGGCTCCCAAGTGAACTAGGTATCTGCCATATAACTGCTCCGCGCACCGATACTTTGTCGGGTTTTCGTCGCTTTTTATTTGGACCAGGTGTCTGTACTCTTTCCTTCTCCGCCCTTGCGGCTGTGTAACGCAATAATTGGCCGACATTGATGTCTTTTCGCTCGCCGACTAGGAAATTTTCTGCCCAGAGTTTGGATTTTAGCTCTTCCGACTCCGATAAACTTAACAGTCTCACGGATCCCGTTGCCTGTTTGAGACCCACTGATGCGGCTGTGAGTGAGACTACCCGGCCGATGTTTTAATGTTTTAAGCCGCCAATAAGTTTTCTTTTCCCGTCGTTTGTGAGTTTTTTTTTCAAACCCCTGTGTGGGCGACAATGGTATTGGTGCTTGTTAAGGTTTTCATGACGAGAGCGCAGTGCAGGGCCTTTTCTGATGACTAGTCGGTTTATTGATGTAGTTTGATTAAAAAAAAAATGTAGTCCAAATTAATGATAAATGTCGTTTAATTGCAAACGGACTCAAGAGACTTTTTCAGAATAATACTGCGAGAAGGCATAGCTGGGAGGCAAAGCAACAGAAAGTTGGTTGGGCAATGTTAGACAGAGTTCGTACTAAAATCAATGGGATCTCAAGGAGGACAAACGAAAGACAAGGTAGAATCGATGATGACAAAATCCCATGCTTGGAAAGATCTGTCAGTTACCGAACGGATCCCGTTTTGTTAAGTACTCATAAGTTGAAATCTGAAAATGTAACGCATTAAGTGAATCATAAGTACTCATAGAAAGGACAAAATGGTGATATTAGATGGTTTTGAGGAGCCCAAAGGTCACAAGTTTGAGGGTAGCCCAAGCGTTTGGCTGATTTGTTTTAAATATAGGAAAGTTAGAGTTTACAGGGACTTTTTCCCAGTTAAATGAGTAAAGACATATTGTAAGAAGAACTATTTCCTTTTGCAATAAAGAATTACAGTTTGCCTGTTGGAGAAGGTTTGGTGGGATGTTCAAGTGTCGTGCTATGGATTTGTTGAAGAGGAACTATTTCGTTTTCAGCTTTTGTCCACTAACTGTGAGATCGTTCTAACTCTTAGGACCTATGTTCTTGTTTGAATGATTTCTGGTTTATTTTATGAAATTACCACCATGAGTAATGAATGCTGCTCATAAGCAATTGGCTATCTAGTTGTTTAAATATCTTTAATTGTGCATGTGTTTTTGGAAGAAGTATCAGCTATCTGTAATTTCTCTTTATAATGCATGCACAAGATACATTACTCATCAATAAGTTACAATATCGCTCCCTAGGGATAGGTAGATAGTTAGATTTACTTTCTTACTGTGTGTGTGATTTAGATGCTTGAGAGTTTAAGACGAGAGGTAAGAACCTGCGCATCACATTGTGAATACTCCTTGCATTATTGATCAAATCTGCATGTTAAATAGGCACTTGCATATCATACTTTAAGTCAAAAATACAAAAAATATATACGGTGGACCGGGCCGCAACCGGTAAAACCTTTTATTTTTTGACGTACGGTAGCCGAACCGCAAACCGGACAGATTCCCTGAACCAAACAGTCACGGGCTAGTTGGGAACGTTGACTGGGGAGAATCCCTTGCTGTTGTCGCCTACGAATTTCCAGGCCTCAATAGTTTCTGGTGCTAGAAGGAGGGCCGCTAGTGCATGGCTGGCCGAGGAAACCCGTTTTCCCGAGATAATTCCACCGGTAATAGTTCAGAAGGTAGTGTGTTGCATAATCCGATTCCGAAAGAAAAGGGTAGAGAACATTTGTATTCTGTGGATAACGAAGTTGTTAATAATCTGAGAAGACACACTAGGGCATACGTGAAGAAGATTGGAGGATTACCGATTATCCCTGAATTGCCCAGAAGAGAATATAAAGGGAAAGATCGTCCTATATTGGAAGACTCAGTGTTGGTTGAAGATTTGGAAGAACTTGTAGAAACAACCTTACAAGAAGTTATACAGCCTTTGAATCAAGTAGGCCCAGATACTCCCTACGGTTCCCCTGTGCATACTCCTATTCATTCACCACCTCATTCTCCACCCAGACTCATGGCAGGCTTAAATGCTAATCAACCACCCAACCCACCTAACCCTCCACCTGCTTGGAAAGCTAGGTCGCCTTTAAATTTAACACCTCCACTGCACGATTTGCCTCAAGCTTTCGAGAAGATGCTGCCTAAGTTTGATCCAAACGAGAAGATGCTAGTTGATGACCATTTACAAAGTTTTTATTTGGCGATAGAAGGGTTAAGAGCTGGGGAGCATGAAGATGTAGTTTGTAGACTGTTCCCACACACTCTTAAAGGCGCATCAGCATCATGGTATTTTGGTTTTCCTGCAAACTCTATCCCAGACTGGGATACCTTGGAAAGGATTTTTAGAAGTAAGTATGCAACCCAAAAGACACATGCACTCATGAAAGGACTATTCTCTTTAAAGAAGGAAAAAAAAGAGAAGGTGCATAGTTTTACCCAAAGATTCGCTGCCTATCTTAAGAATTTTTCTGCAACTGACAAACCCTTAGACAAGGTCCTGATTGAATATTATACCTCAGCTCTGGGGCCTGAGCTGGCCATGTTTGCCAAAATGAAGGCCAAACCTACGTTAGTAGAGACCTATGAAGAAGCAGAGAAGGTAGAGGCCGAAAAGGAAAGCATTGAGGATTATCCTGAACGGTCAGGAGAAAAAAATGTTGGGGGAAAAGCTTTGTTATTTACTAAACCTAAAGAGGAGTAGACACGTGATTTTGAGGGAATGTTAAAGATGATGCAAAAGCTTTCCAACAAAATAATAGATTTGGAGAAGGACAAGCAAGCCCATAAGTTCTATAAACCTTATTACAAGAAAAGAGAAGACAACAGTCAACCCCAAACCCCTCCGCACGGCCCTGCATCTATGAATCTAACGGAGGTAGGAATGGATAACTTCTGCACTTTCCACCAACAACCCCATTTTGAGAAGAATTTTCCTCAATGGATAAATTCGATGACATTGGTTATGAATCAGCTGTTGGATTCTAAATTAACGAAAGATAAAGATGAAGAAGGAAAAGACGACAATACATCGGTGGAAAAGCAGGAGGATGAGACCATGTTTTTGTGGGACTGTGTTTCTTTGTTCGATACCACTGAAGAAAAGGATCTGAAGAATGAGAGCATCCTGGAAACAAATGTAGCAACAAGAAGCCAGGGTTTACTTAAGGAGGACAGTTCTATGCTCCCGAAGATCAAAAGACTTCAAAAGAATGTTAAGAAATTTCATAACAATTCCTCAACTGATAGAATTCTGGGATTTGCCATCGCCAGTCAAAGTCCGAGGCAGACCAACATGTTTGCTAAACCCAATGAAGAAAAAATAAAAAATGCTAAACCGAAGCTTACAGAATATCAGATGGACTATGACATTGTGGAGGATATCAAAAAAGTAAGGGCGAACATCTCATTATTTGAAATGTGCAATCTACCGCAGCAGAAAGAAAAGCTATTAAAAGCACTTGAGGTGTCAGAGGAGAGGCTGCCTACTGGCAATCAACCCCAGGAAGAAGAAATTGGTGAGGCAAGTATAGGAGGTAAGCTAAAAAACCAAAACCCACCTTTTCTTCTTACTTTGGAGATTTTCAACCACAACATGCATAATTGCCTAGTGGACTCGGGGGCATCAGTTAACGTCGTGCCACT
Source organism: Pseudotsuga menziesii (assembly GCA_001517045.1). Lineage (NCBI taxonomy): Eukaryota > Viridiplantae > Streptophyta > Pinopsida > Pinales > Pinaceae > Pseudotsuga > Pseudotsuga menziesii. The sequence continues at coordinate 34,417 of LPNX011067439.1, forward strand.
GTCGGTCTGCAAGAAGATAAATGGGCAGCCTAAACCATCCACCTAGAGGGTTGTTCATTTGGATAGAACGAATGTGAAGGTAATTGGGGAAATGGAGGATGTTCTAGTCTGCTTGTCTTCAAATGATAAGCTGTGTCAATTTATTGATATTGTGGTGGCTGACATACCAGAAGCTTATGGGCTTGTTCTGAGCAGAGACTGGTCTGCAAAGCTAAATGGATATTTCGCCTCGAACTGGTCACATCTTTGGCTGCCGTATAAAGGAAGCCCGAACCAAATTAAAATTTTGAGGGAGCCCCACATGAAACACAATGTTACTCAGTTCGAAGAAAAAAATGAACCAATGGATTTTGTTTTGGGAAATTACTTTATTGAGTTAGAACCAGGAAATTACCAAGCAGAAGAAGCCAATGACACATCAGACGCTCAGCCTAATCTCCTTCGGTTTTCACAAGCTGATGAAATCGATTGTAAAATAGTAGACTTAGCAGTAGAAGTAGATGTAAATTCCCGCACAGTAGTTAGCGATTTCTGGACACTTTTTTTTTACGGATCTAAAACATTAGAAGGGTCAGGAGCCGGTTGTGTCCTAATTGACCCCAAGAAGAACAAACATTTTCTTTCATGTAGGTTAGAGCTTGAATGTACAAATAACACAGCTGAATATGAAGCGTTGGTTTAAGGTTTAGGGAAAGCAATTGAATTAAAGGCAAATAATCTGAAAGTGTTTGGAGATTCTGAAATAATTGTAAAACAAATTCGGAATCAAATACATTGCATTTCTCCTCACTTAAAAGCTTATCAAAATGAAGTATGGGATTTACTCAAATATTTTAATGCATTTAATATTGTATCGATCCCAACACTTAAGAATGCTGCAGCTGACTTGCTAGCCACCTCAGCTACGAGGCTCATGCCTTCTAATAATCGGTGCTCTGTTGAATTGCTTTTCAAGCCCTCGGTTCCGGATATGATTACCAACCTACGAGTGTTCGATGATGATCAACAGATTATAGAATGCTTGACAAATGACGATACTTTCAAAGGGGCCATTATTGATGATGAAGAACATCAAGCCGAGTTTAGATTTGATAACTTCATTCCTAAAGGAGTCAGGACTTTAGAACGAATGTTTGATTTAAACGAGAAATTTAGAAGACCAGCGAATGCGAAGACTCATAGCTCGTCTCTACAGTGCGAGTTGATCAATTTGGGGACTGAAACAGAGCCCAAGTACATGAGTTTGGGAAAAGGTTGTTCCCCAGATGAAAGGAATAAGTTTATCAATCTTTTCAAACGAAATAAGGATGTTTTTGCTTGGACTTATGAAGATTTGAAGACGTATGACACCAATATTATCCAACATGTTATCCCCATCAGATCTGGAATCAAGCCGTATCAGCAACCTTTGAGGAAGATGCATCCAAAATTAGAACCTTTAATCCAGAGCGAATTCAAGAAACTATTAGATTCTAGGATTATCTTCAAGGTGAGACACTTAGAATGGGTTTCAAACCTGGTTCCGGTAAGAAAGAAGTCCGGAGAAATCAGGCTATGCATGGATTTCAAAAATTTAAACCGCGCTTCGGATAAGGATAATTATCCTGTCCCACCTATGGAGCAGATATTGCAAATAGTTTCGGGTTCTGAACTGTTCTCTTTATTAGATGGATTCTCAGGCTACAATCAAGTATTAGTAGCTGAGGAAGACAGGATTAAAACAACATTTAGAACCAGGTGGGGAACTTTCTCTTACAAAAGAATGCCTTTTGGACTCATAAACGCTGGAGCAACTTTCCAAAGGACATAGCTTTCCACGGTCTGGTTGGCCGTAGTGTTGTAGTATACCTTGATGACATCACAATATTTTCAAAGAAAAGAGAGGAACACACATTCCATCTAAAGCAGATTTTTGAACGCTGCAGAAAATATGGTATCTCACTAAACCCTAAGAAGTGTGTGTTTACTGTTACAGAAGGTAAGTTATTGGTTCACATAGTTTCTAAGAAGGGGATCTCCATAGACCCAGAAAGGATTAAAGCCATCGAACGAATTCCCTTACCCCATAACAAAAAGGGCATGCAGTCATTTATGGGAATAATAAATTTCGTGCAGAGGTTTGTGCCAGATTTCGTGCAAATTGTTAGACCTTTGCAGCAGATGGTGAAACAAAGTGTACAATTCAAATGGACTGATGTAGAGAAGAACGCGTTTAGCAAATTCAAAACAGCTGTTGCACACGCACCCTCCCTCAAAAGTCCAGATTTTGAGAAAGATTTTATTTTGTATACTTTTGCATCTGATGATTCACTATCAGCTGTGCTTACTCAGAAGGAAGATGGGGGAGAAGAGTTCCCCATATCATTTATGAGCACTGGTCTGCAAGGGACCGAATTGAATTACCCAGCTATGGATAAACAAGCATACGCAGTATTCAAAGCAGTAAAACAATTTAGGCCATACATACTAACGAATCGAACAAAGGTAATCGTTCCACACCCATCTGTGAGATCTCTTTTCGTACAGAAGGAGTTAGGAGAAAGGAGAGGCAACTGGGTAACAACGCTATAGGAGTATGATCTTGAATTCAAACCAGCTTCTATAGTCAAAGGGCAAGGATTATGTAGACTGATGGCTGAAATTAAAGACGATGAAGAGCAGGACTAAGAAGATGAAGTTGAGTTACATATGATGGATGTATGTCCACTTTTTACAACTCCAGATTCCTGGTATCGAGACCTTATTCATTACCTTCAGACGGGATTATTACCAGAGCACTGGAATTCTAAGCAAAGAAGAGCATTTCGTCTTAAATCAACATCCTATCAAATTGTTGAAGGAATATTATTCAAAAAAATTTATGATGGAGTTCTCCTTCGATGCTTAGAGAAAGAAGATGCAAAAAGAGTAATGATAGATTTACATGATGGGCCTTCCGGAGGACATTTCTCCGGAGATACTACAGCCCATAAAATTCTTAGAGTTGGATACTATTGGCCCACACTGTTCAAAGATGCACACGCTCATGTCAGAAAGTGCGACATCTGCCAAAGGTGCGGTGGAAGACAAGTTAAAGCGGCAGGACCATTAAAGCCTGTTATGATAACAAAACCTTTTGAGCAGTGGGGGATAGACATCATTGGAGAGATAAAGCCAAATTCTTCTCTGCAACACAAATATATTTTGACAACAACCGACTACTTCACGCGTTGGCTTGAAGCCATTCCACTACGTAAAGTAAATGAAGATGCAGTTATGGATTTCCTGCAAGATCATATTATAACCAGGTTTGGAGTTCCAATTTCTTTAGTTTTTGATAACGCTACTTATTTTTCCTCCATTAAATTAACTGCATTCGCGCATGAAAAGGGAATTAAACTACATTACTCTGCAAATTACTATCCTCAGGGAAATGGGTTGGCTAAATCTACGAACAAGAATCTGATTAGGATCTTAAAAAAGATGGTGATAGAAAATCAGAGGAGCTGGCACTCAGCATTACCAAATGCTTTGTGGGCCGATAAGGTCACCCCCAAGATTGCTTTAGGTGTGTCCCCGTATACCCTTGTCTATGGAAAAGAGGCCATTCTACCTCCAAACATCATGCTACCCTCTTCCATAATCGCCCAAGAATCCAGAGGATCAAATAATGAAGTTTTGCAAATAAGGATACACAATCTTTTGAAGGCAGGAGAATCTAGAGCCAAGGCCAGAGAGCGTTTTAAACAACAACAGGGAATAATTAAGAGATGGTTTGATAAACACAAGGCTAGTACAAAAGAATTTGAGGTGGGGGACTTGGTTCTCAAGTGGGATCATCCCCTTGATGAAAAAGGCAAACACATAAAATTTCAACAGTTATGGGTAGGACCTTTCCAGATTGCGGCCAAGCTTGGCCCCTCGACATATAAATTGCAAGATTTACAGGGGTGGGAGGAGAACTTACCAGTAAATGGTCTAGTTCTCAAACCTTATTTTTCCTGAGTTTGGTTTTGGTTTTTATCTTGTATATACTAATTTGACTTGGCTGTTTACTTTGATTTATGTAGTTCCTTTTTGTTTTAGTTTGAATTGTGATTGATTTCAATAAAGGAGGCAACTCGTGGTTGCATGGAGAACATCAAAATTCTGGGATGATTAAAGTTCTTGGGTGTAAGACTGTGTATTATTGTTTATCTAAAAGAATTTCTTCTATTTTAGCAGTTTTCTCGAATGGCTATGAACACATTGAAGTCCTTCTTAATCCTTGTAAAATAAACCAGAATCAAAAGGTCTGGAATACTATTTTGAGGCCCCGTCCATCTCACATTTTAAAATGTCCTAGGGAGTGGCAGCAAAGGGCCCATGGAAAGGAAGCAGGGTAAACATTATATTATATATAAATGATCCCATGCCAAGAATTAAATGCCAAAAGGTAGATAAGAGTCAAAAGCTCCTGTGGAAGCATTATGTCTCAAAGCAAAATACTGAACCATATAAGTACTAAATTGCCAAAAGTTCATCTCCATCCATGAGCTGAAAATTGAATACATCTCTCACACAAAAAGACATTATGGATAGAGGAGCCTGAATCAAAATTCAGAAAGAAAGGCATGCAAGAGGACTCATATGAAAAGAACAAAAAGTTCAAAAAGCACAAAAAGTGCAAAATGGCATGGGAATGAGGAACAAATGAATATTTCTATTTATCATATGCTACAATCATGTGATGCCCAAGCTGGCAGCTACCTGAAGACAGAGGTAACAAATGAAATTCATCTTCCTAGCCTCAAAAGAGTTATCTTGACTTGAAAATCCTGGTTTCCACTCTCCTAAATTGGACTATTATCAATGATTAAAAGTACATACATTTGCCATTTGAGAAATCTAGATATCTGGAAGAATTCAACAGGTTCGTTTGTCGTTAAACAGTCTGTTACTCAAGAAATAATCGTCCAGAGATCTAGGTCCACCAAGTAGTCGCCAATTGTTACAGCTGCAACTTTTTCCCCAAATTTTCAAATTTTGGACCCCCTTGTTAATTTTAGCATTGCCTAGAATTGTTTGGATCCATGAACTCTTTTTGTTTTAATTTTGGACTATTTTGAGGTTAACTCTCTTCTTGCTTTTCGGAAAATTGCTTATGTTTGAAACTCCTGTGGGTTGCGGAATTTAGAGTCTGGTTTGTTTCCCTTTGAGCTACGATTTCTTCTCAGAAGCTTATTTCTCATGCTAGCCACTGTTTCGAAGGCCATTTAAACAACGTATCGGAGCCAGGTTTCCTTAGGGAACCTCTGTTGCGGAAATTGAACGATGATTATTCTGCACGAGGATCTTGACTTCTCCGTTGCCGCATCGTATCGATTGACTTGTTTATATTATCGAAGGTTGGTCAAGGTTGAGTCGGGATATTTGGTCTTTATGAAGCCGTTGTTTCGGAAGTGAAACAGGTTTTTTGAACCGCTGCGAGACCTTAAGATGTTCCGAACACTTAGCATTTTACATTGATCTTGAGCCATAGCAAAAGTTATGGTTTGGATCGGAGGCTGTAGTCTGTTTATCTTCCGCCCTTGCAGCTCCCAAGTGAACTAGGTATCTGCCATATAACTGCTCCGCCCACCGATACTTTGTCGGGTTTTCGTCACTTTGTATTTGGACCAAGGGTCTGTACTCTTTCCTCCTCCGCCCTTGCGGCTGTGTAACGCACTAATTGGATGACGTTGATGTCTTTTCGCTCGCCGACTGGGAACTTTTCCGCCCAGAGTTTGGATTTTAGCTCTTCCGACTCCGATAAACTTAACAGTCTCACAGATCCCGTTGCCTGTTTGAGACCCGCTGATGCGGCTGTGAGTGAGACTACCCAGCCGATGTTTTAATGTTTTAAGCCACCGATAAGTTTTCTTTTCCCGTCGTTTGTGATTTTTTTTGTCAAACCCCTGTGTGGGCGACAGTGGTTTTGGTGCTTGTTAAGGTTTTCATGACGAGAGCGCAGTGCGAGGCCTTTTCTGATGACTAGTCAGTTTATTGATGTAGTTTGATTAAAAAAAAAATGTAGTCCAAATTAATGATAAATGTCGTTTAATTGCAGACGGACTCAAGAGACTTTTTCAGAATAATACTGTAAGAAGGCATAGCTGGGAGGCAAAGCAACAGAAAGTTGGCTGGGCAGTGTTAGATAGAGTTCGTACTGAAATCAACGAGATCTCAAGGAGGACAAATGAAAGACAAGGCAGAATCGATGATGACAAAAGCCCATGCTTGGAAAGATCCGTCAGTTACCGAACGGATCCCACTTTGTTAAGTACTCATAAGTTGAAATCTGAAAATGTAACGCATTAAGTGAATCATGAGTACTCACGGAAAGGACAAAATGGTGATATTAGACAATTTTAAGGAGCCCAAAGGTCACACATTTGGGGGTATCCCAAGCGTTTGGCTTTTTTTTTTAAATATAGGAAAGTTAGAGTTTACAGGGACTTTTTCCCAATTAAATGAGTAACTTAGATATTGTAAGAATAACTATTTCCTTTTGCAATAAAGAATTACAGTTTGCCTGTTGGAGAAGGTTTGGTGGGATGTTCAAGTGTTGTGCTATGGATTTGTTGAAGAGGAACTATTTCGTTTTCAGCTTTTGTCCACTAACTGTGAGATCGTTCTGACTCTTAGGACCTATGTTCTTGTTTGAATGATTTCTGGTTTATTTTATGAAATTACCACCATGAGTAATGAATGCTACTCATAAGCAATTAGCTATCTGGTTATTTAAATATCTTTAATTGTTCATGTGTTTTTGGAAGAAGTATCAGCTATTTGTAATTTCTCTTTATAATGCATGCACAAGATACATTACTCATTAATAAGTTACAATATCGCTCCCTAGGGATAGGTAGATAGTTAGATTTACTTTCTTACTGTGTGTGTGATTTAGATGCTTGAGAGTTTAAGACGAGAGTTAAGAACCTGCGCATCACATTGTGAATACTCCTTGCATTCTTTATCAAATCTGCATGTTAAATAGGCACTTGCATATCATACTTTAAGTCAAAAATACAAAAAATATATACGATGGACTGGGCCGCAACCGGTAAAACCTTTTATTTTTTGACCTACGGTAGCTGGACCGCAAACCGGATGGATTCCCTACACCAAACAGTCACGGGCTAGTTGGGAACGTTGACTAGGGAGAATCCCTTGCTGTTGTCGCCTGCGAATTTCCAGGCCTCAACACAATGCAAAGAATATATGACTTTAGAAAATAAAGTTAGAGACTACCTTTATCAAGTTGATTTAAATTAAAGTTGTTTTAAACAACAAGTGTATATGATTCTTAATTTGATCTTCAAAATGTAAAGCTCTCATAATTTGGCATTGGATATGATTTTACATCTAGTTTGATTGTATGAATACATTAGTGTAAACCGATATGAATACAATATTGTAGATCCATCTCATCTCAATATTTATCATGCATCAAGAAGGATCAAATCTCTCGAGGCACAAACCTTTTTAAGAATGCAAAGCCTTGAAGAAAGGTTTACACCTCAAAGTACTTGATCCCTTTCAATGCATGATAAATACATATTTAAGATGGATCTACCCTGCTTAAAAAATTAGAACTGAATTTGATCATATCTATTATCATCTTATTTCCTTTGATAATATATGTTCATCATATATTTACCTCTAAATTGATCATATCTATTATCATATCATTTTCTTTGATAATATATGTATATTCCTATTCTAATCATATTCATTTTATTTTCATTTTATTATTTCAAGATTTTACTTTTAATACTATGTTTTTTTGTATCTTTTTGAAGTATATTATCACTAAAACATGCTTAAATGATGCCATTAATTCCCTTTGAAGTGTATTATCACTAAAATATGCTTAAATAGATGCCACTTTTTCCCTTTTGAAGTGTACTATCATTAAAACTAATAATTTTCACGATATCATTAGAAAATAGTGAATTAAATTATTTTCTCTATATATAATCAATATACCGAATTTATAATGCAATGTTATTAATATATTGGTGTTTAATATAAAGTTAATATTGTATATAGGAAGAGGGGGGTTGTAGGTGTAAAGGATCATCATTGAACTACGAAAATTAGTTATGTTTAGGGCCTTGGAATCATGAACAATGATCAAGTAAAAGCCTATGCATTATTACAAGGGCTTTAGGGGGTAGGGTATGCACGATTGTGTATACTTTAGCAGTTACATCGCAACACAGAGAGGGTCCCTTGTTCCATTAACAAGGAGGTATCATACACTAAAATTGGTGTTTAGCTTGGTTGTGACCTTAAAATATATATATTTTTAAAATTAATAGGGGTCTCGACGATAATAATCAATCCCATGAACAAGAGGCACAACATTCTCAACGACCCTCTAGCAAGACTAATATCATAGATCAAGCATGAATCCTTTAATTTTTTAGGACATAAAAAATTCCCATGTTCTTTGAGGCCTAAATGGTGAAGCAAACTTCTAAGCCAACTTATTTGTTCGTTTGGGAGTGGACCATTACAAAATAAATGAGGCCCATTAAGCTTCCTTCCAATCCCCTAAAGTTATTTTTCATGAAGCCCATAAGAACCACTCATAACCAAAGTCCATGTAGAGGTACACATTGCAAGTCAAAGTTAAAGGCAAATGATAACCCATTTAAGGGATATTATTTCTATGGGACAGCACCACACGTGCCATTCCTCCCAACCTCCTTTCATTTTTAAAGGTGGGATAGCAAATATCAATGTGCCTTTTTGGTTTTCCTTGATCGAAATGATTGTACAAAATGCAAAGTTGGCTCCATCAACCTTAACTTGATTTAGGTATGTTGGTTTAGTACCCAACTCATTCAATGGTAACGGTGGTTCTTTGAGCCTCAATTTCTTCTAGTTCCCTACTATTTCATTCTCCGACCATAAAGTGTGGGGGCATTTATGCCTTTAGTGGATAGATGAGCTCCCTTATGGACTTGTTGGTATCTTGTTTGAGTTTTTGTTTACCCTTAGTGTATGTTGGTTAGCTTCGTTGTTGTTCATTTGAGTGAGGCATCTTGTTCTTGCAAAGTTTGAATTTCCATGATTTGATGTATTTGGGATTCTGATTATCTCTTAATGGGTAAGTCCTGGTTAATTTTTTTTAGTATTCAAAATCAGTTATAAGCAAGGATATTTTGGGTGGAATTTAGGCATTTCCTAGCTAAACAACCCCTTAACCTCTAGGGTGGAATCTCATTTCCTTTCCCTATTTCATTTTGTTTATACGTGGGAAATTCCAAGCTTCATGGATGGCCTCAACTGTCATGGAAAATGTTAAAGTGCCATATATAGCAGGTAGAGGATCCTCCAAAGACACGAGGACTATATAAATGATGAAAGCATGACTTCCATTCCAACACAATCCAAAGCAATGAATGCTCAACCAATTCACAAAATTATGAGTTCATGGACATTATTTTACAGTAGAGGAAACAAATACAAGCTATAGAGGTAAAGTGTATGACTCTTAAAACCACTATTGATGCTATCATAAAAGGCACTTACTTAGCAACCTCAAATCATCCACAGTCTCTAGGTTTAACTAGGATACTCATCAAAGAAAAATGAACAATTTAACAAATGTCTTAAGATATGAAGCTTGCCATTCCATGATTACGTTAAGACCTTGAAGGACAATCCCACAACCAACACTTCTTTCACTAAAATTCTAGCATGATATATAAGTATCTTTTGTATTAGGCATCTTTAGTCTTTTCTGGAAAAGACATTAAAATAACTATGACATGTTTTTGTGGAAGATTCACTAACCACACTCATAATTAAAGAGAAACCGTTAAAATAAAATTGATATATTGTATTTAATGTGAATAGTGTTTTTATTTTCCCCTTATGAGATGAAGATTATACTAAGGTTAAAAGGGATAGATTTTTATAGAAAATAACCCTTTCATCCTTACACAAAAAGCATTATTACTATAGTTTAAAGATATAAATTATTGCTTCTCTTGTTGGTAAATACTAGGTCAGTTAGTAAATTGTCTATGCACTAGGTTTTATTTCCAGGTGTGAATGACAACCATTTTACTTATGACTATATCCAGATTTAGGTTTTCTAAGTTTACCTAATTTGAATATTGATGAAATGAGTACCCTTGAATTACTAAGGTGTTAAGTAATAAGGTAATAAAAGAACTCGATATATTAATTACCGTTCACTAGAATTAGATACAGGACCTAAGCTGATAATAGATTGATGAAAATTAAATGAACAAGTTATGGTTATAGCGAAATGGAAGAGTAACTGGACTATGATCAGTTACTAACACTTATGTTTACCAGAAACTATTTAGAACATAAATATACAAATCAATGATACCTCATTCATTTGATCAAAGCTGTTAAATAAATAAATTTGCTAGCATTAAATTTATGCTAGTTGAGATAATAATCTCGATCCGGAACTGGTAACAAAACGTCTTACCTGTAAATGACCTATAAAAGAAGCATCACTTCACTGCATTAGCTAAAAAGCTAAGTAAGGCTCGATTTCAACTGAAGTTCCTTCATATCTTTCACAAAACAATAAAACAAATTTAGCACTAGTAATTAAATAGATGTCTCAATTCTTGTTGTTCCAAATCATAACCTGCTAAATCAAATCCTTAATAATGATTTACGAAAACAAACAATTAAGTATGTCGAACTAGAATTTAACAAAAGAATTAGTTCTAGTTTAAGCATGTTTAAGTTAACCATTAACAATTAAATGTTCCTAAGTTGTGACGATTGCAAACATTTAATGTTATATGAAAAATTTTAAATTTTTACGAATTTTTGGAGTATTACATGTGGTATCAAAGCACAAGTTCATATACTAAGCCTGGATGAGGCTGAACCTACATAGATAAACAGAATATTTAATGCATGCATATTGATTATTATTATTTTCTTTTTGAAATGTTATTTCAAAAAAATTATTCTGAGCTAAACTGCAGGTATGGAAAGACTCGAGGAATATGCAAATGAAGAGTTCCCGTTTAATGAACGAAGTAATACTAGAAGAGAATTAGTTTAGGAAGAAATAACTAATAAGTCTTCAGAATTATTACAAACTGTTGAGGAATTAAGAACTGAGATGGAAACAGTCAAAAAGGAAGATGAAAGAATTCTTAGAGCTCAAGAGGAGCTAAACCAGATACTAATGGAAAAATTCCAGAATGAAGAAAAAGATAAATAGACAAGATCTGAAGATATGACTCTTCAACACAAAAGTAAAAAGTCTAAACAATCTAAAATCGAAAGTAGTTTGTCCTCTAAAATTTATGGTGATCTATATAGGAAGAATTATCAGTACACTAGTGAAAGTAGCGAAGATAATTATCATTCAAGAAAAAGAAAATTAAAGACTTATGAAGAAATTTCAAGAGAATTTAAGAAACTAAAACCACCAACATTCAATGGTGAAACTGAGAAAGGAGAAGAGGCTGAGTCATGGCTGTCTGGGATGAAGAAGTATTTTCAAATCTACAATTACTCTAATCAGTTAAAAGCAAGTATGCGGAACTAGAATTTAACAAAAGAAAACCTGCTAAATCAAATCCTTAATAATGATTTACGAAAACAAACAATTAAGTATGAGGAACTAGAATTTAACAAAAGAATTAGTTCTAGTTTAAGCCTATTTAGGTTAACCGTTAACAGTTAAATGTTCCTTAGTTGTGACGATTGCAAACATTTAATGTTATATGAAAAAATTTAAATTTTTACGAATTTTTGGAGTATTACAAATAATATCAACAATTGTGATTATTGCTCATAGATGAAGCAACGTTCATTGGTCCACGAATGTTGTACAACATAGATATAATACTTTGTGAAATTAGGCACAACCCAACAAACCCATTTGGGAATTTGGAAATCATATTTTGTGGTGATTTGTGTCAAGCACAACCTATACACGACTCTTGGAATTTTGACAAATCATGGTTTCAACAACAAAAATACCATATAGCTTATAGCCAGAGAACATTAAGTTCTTTGAGCGAAAAAAGTTAATAAGGAAAAAAGACGAACAAATTGTGTCTATTTTAAATAGAGTAAGAACTTGTTCACAAAGAAAATACGACATCAATATGCTTAAGAAAATGTATAGACCTGCACTAGAGGACCCAACATTTTCTTATCTCTTTTATAGCAAAACAATGTCCAGGAATACAATAAGAAAACGCTATTGGTTCTTCAAACAGAGGCATATACGTTGATAGCCCAGGACAAAATAGTCGATGTAAGTGAATACAACAAAATTAAATGTATGAAAATGCATTTTCCTTCTACAATCAAATTTTTTTAAAAATATGCTCGTTGAATTAGTTGGAGGCAATTATGCAATTGATGATGGGCTATTCAATGGTGCAAAAGCCTCTTTAAGCACCATACAGAAGGGCTGGTTGATATTTTATGGATTAACCTCCAAAATTCAACAATTGGATGCACTCTATAAGCTAGTATGCAACAGCTATATACACTTGATGTGATGCACAAGTAGACACCTATAAAATAATCTTTGTATTATTGGATGTGCTCAATAAGCTAGTATGCAACAACTATATACACTTGATGTGATGCACAACTAGACACCTATAAAAGAATCTTTGTACAAAGGTCATCTAAAAATACAAAGACCTTGATCCGACGACAATTTCCCATTCAGCTAGCATGTGCATGTATAATCCATAGCGCACAAGGCCTTATGATGGGCAAGGTAAATTTGCTCCTAGGGGAATAATGCAACATGGACTTGTGTATTCAATCCCTTTATCTCATAAACAAATCATGAAAAAAAATTCAATTTGCAAAAAAGTTGTTATCGAAATAGATGGACTTGAAACAAATGCCAATTGGTAATTTGAATATGGGCTATGATCAGTAAGAAAAGAAAAATGTTTGCTTATATGCTCATTCAACACTCAAAGTTTTCATTGTATATGGAAAATATCATAAATGATTATGAGCTAATGTGAGCATATATTTTATGTTTCCAAGAAATTTATGCTCACATAGTTCCAAAAGATATGATACTGGGAAAATAATACAATTTTCTAACAATTCTAAATATTCATGCATGACTACGCGTTTAAAAAAAACATAACAACTAAAAATTCAAAAAACCATGTAACAAAATATATAAAGCACTTATAACTGAATTCCAATTTAACAATAGTTGTTTTAAACTAGTAAATGTTTACAATAAGCCAAGAACCCCACTCGAAGGCCTTCTTGCATTTATGAGTTCTATTTTCTTGTAGACTAGGCAACATGAACAAATCATAATTGTCAACATTGACATGTTGCAAAACAACATTTCCCCAAACAAGCTAGAATCTTTCATGAAAACCAATGGCTTTAAATTGCATACAACCAAAACAACAACTGACAATGGCTTCAAAAAGCAAACTTTGAAGTTTGGCCATAAAATTTGATTCCAAATAATTAAGAAGGAATTAAAGGTACAAACCACACTTGAATTTTTACCTTGGTTTTTTTCATCCCTGGTTGGGCATTGAGAATTAGTCTTTCTTTAGTGTTGTCTGACTCTAATCATTTTGTAACTTTTTAAGACACCTTTACATACAATTGCTAGCAATGCGGGTGTAGTGGGTGTTGTTTTAATGGGAAATTTACTATTAGAAACCTTCTTTCTCTATTTATTTAGATAATTCTAAGATGTGTATGAGTTTTCACTAAATTCGTGATTTTATAGTCTTTTTCCTTCCATTGTCAAAGTTTTTGCATGATTTTATCTCTTGGATGCTTCAAGTGAATGCCTAGACTGGTAAAAGATGGCATCATTGATCCTTTAAAAGTTATCAAGACTGCATTGATTAATGGAGCAAGGTATGAGTTTTGCTTTTGCATGCCATTTTGATTAATTGCTACCACTGAATTTGGTTTCTTGCTTGTTGTGCCCTTACTCAACAGCCTTAAAAAACAAATTTCATCAAACAAAATTTTATTTTGTTTTGATGAAATGTTTGAATTTCATATGTCAAAACTAAAGAATCGACGGGTACTGAAATGGTGACATTCCATGAGCTACTGAAACGATGAAATTCTATGTTTTTTAGAACCTTTGTGAACTATGGTTAGTTGTCAAAAAATCACTACATTGAAACCATTATTTTTTATGGATTTAACTTTCCAACTTAAGGGATAAGCTCTGTTTTTATGCCTCTCACCATAAGTCTTCATTTGAATATTAATCAATGGATATGTGTTATTGGTTTATTGTAAACTTGACAAGGCCCTAGAACATCAAAGGCTCAATATTTTATGCAAAGATGCCTTATCCTAAGCTCATCCTTTAAACTCCGAACCATACTCAATATTACCATAAATGTTTAACTTCGATTTTTTGTAATATGCTCCATATTGTGAAGGTTTGGTGTTGGTTTGATGGTTTATGTTGCGTTGTATGCTCGCCACCTTCGAAGATTTAAATCATTATAAGGTAAGGTCGAACTACTACATTTCGACCAAAAATCCGACGGCCGTATTGTCGGATTTTCGACACTTCCCTGTCGCATGTACGACACTATGATTTTTTTTAAGCGTCGGTGGCTTGTCGTCGGTTATCCGACATCTCCCAAAGACGTCGGTTAAGAGACAGATCAGTTTACCGTCGGTTGAATGTAAAGCGTCGGTTATCCGACGTCTAATTCATATAAAACTTAAAACAGACCGTCGGTGACGCGTCGGATAAGCGACGGAGATTAGTGGTTTTTTTAAAAATTGCTTAACATACCGTCGCTTAACCGACGGATATTAGTGGATTTTTTTTAAAAAAATGATTGATAGACCGTCGCTTAACCGACAGATATTAGTGGCTTTTTTAAAAAAATGCTTAAAATATCGTCGCTTAACCGACGGATGTTAGTGGTTTTGTAAAAAAAAATCGTTTAACAGACCGGCTTACATCATTCTCTGCAACCACTACGGGATGAGAGACTGGTCGAGGAAACATGGAATAGCCGGCCCTCTCGATCTTTTTAGAAACCCTAAGAGTTCTCAATTTCAGCTTATATTTCTCTTGAATTGCTAATGCACTTTGCAATTATGCAATGACTGTATTTATTCCACTTATTTGGCTTTCAAGTTTCTCCAACTCGGTGGCATTTTCGCCCATCTTTCACTTGAAAGTCTCTTCCATCATCGCATTTTCTTGGAGTCTTTTCTGATAAGCTTCGTATTCCTCGTGAGTTTCATTAACGTATTCAAAAATTTGTTTATTATTGAGCATTTCCTCATCCTTAATGCCAGATTGTCTGAGGAAACAAATTTCTCCAAATACTTTCTGTGCAAATAAACTTCCTCGTTGTCTAACTGCAGCCTTGATCTGCTCAATATGGGTTTTGCAGTTAATTACCTCATCAGATGCACTTTTAGACAAAGACGAATAAGAGTTGACAAGTTCTTTCACATTCTCAAGGCTCTGCTTATAACCAGCTTTCAACATTTTCTGTGTTTCAATCTTCGATTTGAGCTCTGTAATCACTAAATTAATCTGCTCAAGATAAGGATTGCCTCTCCCGGCATCCATTTTACTTTTTCTCTCATAAACTTTTACATTAGGCACTTTGGACTTGCTGGCGTTTCTCAAACTGCTTCTTGTTTTCCGGTGGATTCTGCTCATGAAGACTTCTGACATCCTCTTTGAACCAGCAATTCTTACCTCGTCTGTTTTCATCGTTTGGCCTTTCATTGGATTCAGGTTTCTACAAACACCAGCAATACCATACGCTCAGAGATATCAATATATCATATACTTTAATACTGGCATAAGCTGAGAGATATCAAGCTATCATATAATTTAATGGCATTTAAGTACCACAACTAGAACATACGGCTTCAAACTAGCAACGATTAGAATTTAGAGGTTACTAGTTGATGGGATATGACTCAAACTTCCAAACATCCTTCACTTTGCATAATTTCTGTCAGTCAATCAAATTACTGTAATTTGAAGTCATTGATGTCTTACAGAAACACCATTAAAATAACTGACACTCATAGAAATGAAAGGTATTCATCAGCCGAACTTAAGACTGATATCTAAAAGTCTGTGCAGTCTCTAAGGCGCTCCTAAAACATTCAGCATGACCGTATAAACAGTGTTAGACAAATAAGTTGAGCTCCGATCATCTAGTTAAGTTTCAGTTATCTGTTTACATAGTTTTCATCGCTGAGTTCAGTTGAGTGAGTCACGTTGAGTTTAGTGAGCACACTTCGTTGTTTACGAGGTTGCATGTAATTCGTTTTGCTTTATTAATAAACAATCTGTCCGTGAGTGGTGTGTGTTAACTCCAAATCTGTTCTGCTCATTTGCTGCTCTCTGTCATTTCGTTTTTTGTTCTGTTCCTCTGTTTCTTTTCTGCAGATTAATTTCTTCATGGTATCAGAGCAGGCTGAAGATCCAGCCTCTGTCTAGCTTGCCGAATTGCAAAACGTTTTAGGCTGAAGATCCAGCCTCTATCCAGCAAAACGTTTTCCAGCAAGCTCTGTAAGAATTGCAAATCTTTTTTTTCTCTGCAATTCGTTTTTCCAAAATACCAAGTAGATTCTATTTCTTACAGCAGAAAATCTGTTAAAGGAGCTGCCAGTATATATTTTTTGAGTAGAAAATGGCTAGTATGAGCAACCAAGCTCTCATGCAAGCACCTGTTTTGAACGGGTTGAATCATAGCACTTGGGTATCCAAGATGAAAGTTTTTCTGAGCTGTCATGAATGCTTAGAGATTGTTGAAGAAGGAGTTACCTTGCTGAAAGCTGAAGATCGAGATACATTGGATCGTGATGAGAGACGCACTTACACATAAGTGGTCAAGAAAAATACAAAAGCCTTATGGCTTATCTTCCAGGGGGTGGATGAGTCCATCTTTCCGAAAATTGAAGGCGAGAGCACCGCCAAAGGAGCGTGGGATACTCTCATGAACATCTATCAAGGAACCGATAAAGTGAAGACCGTCAAGTTGCAAACATTGCGACGGAACTTTGAAACACTATCTATGAAAGATACAGAGACAGTCGACCAATTTATGAGAGAGTGTAAAGCACCTCGTCCATCAAATGCGAAGTCAAGGTGAAGACATTCGCGATCAGAAAATTGTGGAGAAGGTATTGCGAAGCCTTCCTGAAAAATTTAATATGGTTGTTGTTGTAATAGAGGAATCAAAGGATCTGACTAGGTTTACCGTAGATCAGCTGATGGGCTCTCTTTTATCTCATGAGGCGAGATTGCAGAGAGAAAACACTTCGTTGGAATCAGCTTTCCAAACGCAAGCCACCATAAGCAGAGGTCGAGGTCGTGGTGGAAGAAGCAGAGGACGAGGACGAGGCTGGCAAGGCAGATCCCAGCCGCAGAATGCCGGTAGGTCACATGTAGACCCAGATCAGTCACATGCAAGATCTTCCTATGACAGAGGTCGAGGCAGAGGTCGCACTCAGGAATGGGTCGACAAATCAGAAATTCAGTGCCGTTACTGTAAGAAGTTTGGACACAACAAGTATGAATGTTATAGATCCAAGTTCAATGCAAATCGAGAGCATGGAATCGCACATGTTGCAGCGGAAGAGAAAGTGCAAGAAACCATGTTTTACTCCTGCCATGCGACTGCAGAACCAACCGATTCAGATGTGTGGTTGCTTGACAGTGGATGCAGCAATCATATGACTGGTAACAAAGATCTATTTTCCTCTTTTGATAGTTCTGTCAAAAATAAAGTAAAGTTGGGGGATGATCATTTGGTGAATGTTCAAGGAATAGGTACCATTTCTGTACTCTCTAAGAATAATGAAAAGAAATGCATCCGAGAGGTGTATTATGTCCAAGGTCTTAAGCATAATTTGATTAGTGTAGGCCAACTCTCTCAGCATGGTTATGTTGTAGTGTTTAAAAAGACTGTCTGCACCATAAGTGATAAGCCTCCCAGTACTCGAGTCATAGCTAAAATCAAAATGACCTCGAACCGCATGTATCCTATCATATTGAAAAATGCCAAAACCCTTGAGTCTTATTCTGTTATGAAACCCGATGAGTCATCGTTGTGGCATCAAGGATACGGTCATTTGTCTTTTGGTTATCTCAGTCAACTGTCAAAGAAATCTATGGTCATTGGTCTCCCTAAATTAGAAATCCAGCACCAAGTATGTGAAAGCTGTGTTTTAGGAAAGCATCACAGAGAAGTTTTTCCTCCTGCTGCTACCTTTAGAGCTAAATCTCCTTTAGAACTTGTTCACACTGATCTATGTGGACCCATGCAAATAGAGTCGATAGGAGGAAGTTTTTATGTGCTAACATTCATTGATGATTACAGCAGAATGGCTTGGGTTTACTTCATTCGAAACAAATCTGAGACATTCTCCAAGTTCAAAGAATTTAAGGCCATGACAGAGAAGCAAAGCGGGCACTATGTGAAAGTGCTGAGATCAGATGGTGGAGGCGAGTATGACTCAAATCCATTCACTCAGTATTGCAAAGCAAATGGAATTCAGAGGCAGTTCACTTGCAGATACACTCCGCAGCAGAACGGAGTCGCAGAGCGGAAAAAACGCACTATGTTAAACATGGCAAGGAGTATGATGAATGGTAAGAATCTTCCCAGCAAATATTGGGGAGAAGCTGTTGCATGTTCTGTGCATATTCTGAATCGTGCACCTACAAAGAGTCTGAAAGATAAAAGTCCATTTGAGGCATGGACTGGTAAGAAACCGGATATATCTCATTTCCATGTTTTTGGGTGTGTTGCATACGCCCATGTTCCTGATGACCTTCGGAAGAAGTTGGATAATAAAAGTGAGAAATGCATTTTTGTTGGGTACAGTGAACAATCAAAAGCATATCGACTGTATAACCCAATAACAGAGAAGTTTATTATTAGCAGAGATGTTAAGTTCCAAGAAGACAGAGCTTGGGATGACAAGGTCACAAGCAGCTTTGTTCCATTAGCTGATACAAATGAACCAATGATAGAAGAACAGCAAATTCCACCAAGTACTCCAGATTCTGTGCCAAGAAGACTAGCAGCACAAGATCCAACTAGTGATTCAGATCAAACCATTGCCTCCATGCAAAGGCAAAAGACAAGAAGTCTCCATGATTTGTATGAGCATACTCAGCCATTAGATTTGGATGCACTTTATGCATTCATAAAATATCAACCAGAAACATATGAAGAAGCAGCCAAAGAAGAAGCATGGATAAATGCCATGGATGAAGAGATTGAAGTCATTGAGAAAAATGACACTTGGGATCTTGTTGATCTCCCTGAAGGAAAGAAAAGCATAGGTGTAAAATGGGTGTATAGATCCAAGTTCAATGAAAAAGGAGAATTTCAGAAGCACAAGGCCAGATTAGTTGCAAAAGGGTATGTGCAGCAGCATGGAATTGACTATGAGGAAACATATGCCCCTGTAGCCAAACTTGATACAGTTCGAGCAGTATTGGCTGTTGCAGCAGAGAATAGATGGCCTGTTTATCAAATGGACGTGAAGTCAGCGTTTCTAAATGGCATCCTGAATGAAGAGGTATATGTTGATCAACCTCCTGGTTATGAGATCAGTGGCAGAGAACAGATGGTGTATAAGTTGAAGAAAGCATTGTATGGCTTAAAGCAGGCTCCTCGATCATGGTACAGTCGCATTGATGCATACCTCATTAAAAATGGCTTCATCAGAAGCAAAAATGAGCCAACCTTATATATCAAGAAGGATCAACATGGTAAAATGTTAATTATTTGCTTATATGTAGATGATATGATTTACACTGGCAATTTGGAAATGGATGAATTCAAAGCTGTTATGGAAAAAGAATTTGAGATGACTGATCTCGGTTTAATGAAGTATTTCCTTGGTATTGAAGTAAGTCAGTTAGAATCAGGCATGTTTATCAGTCAGTCAAAGTATGCATCAGATTTGTTGAAAAGGTTCAAAATGCTTGAATGTAAGGCTGCAGCTAATCCTATTGTTTTAGGCACCAAGTTGAGCAAAAATGATCAAGGAAAGTCCATTGATCAAACTCTGTATAAAAGGCTAGTGGGCAGTCTTATGTACCTCACCGCCACTAGACCAGACATAATGTTTGCGGTAAGTCTTATCTCTAGATTCATGGAGTCACCCAAGGACTCTCATTGGCAAACTGGTAAAAGAATTTTGCGGTATGTGGCTGGAACAGTTGATTATGGTTTATGGTATCCTTCAGATTCAGAAAGTTCTTTAGTTGGTTTTACTGACAGTGATTTTGCCGGAAGCATTGATGACAGGAAAAGCACTTCCGGTTATGCATTCAAATATGGATCAAGTCTGATCTCTTGGGCATCAAGAAAACAACCAGTTGTTACATTGTCTTCCGCAGAAGCCGAATATGTTGCAGCAACTTCCGCAGCATGTCAAGTTGTTTGGCTAAGAAGGTTAATGAGTGATTTATCACCAAAGAAATTGGAGCCAACTTCAATATATTGTGACAACAGTTCTGCAATTACATTGTCCAAGAATCAAGTCTTCAACAAAAAGAGCAAGCACATTGATATCCGTTATCATTTTATTCGAGA